>CAVNYN010272016.1:0-35582 GCA_963692815.1 Nyctanthes arbor-tristis | reverse complement strand
TTTGAATTCCGCCAACTATATCGTGACAAGTGGCGCCAACCACATCGTGACAAGTGGCGCCAACCACATCGTGACAAGTGGCGCCAACCACATCATGACAAGTGGCGCAAATCACCTCATGACAAGTGGCGCGGTGTGGCGCCGCACACTTGTCGGGAAATTGCCCAAGAAGTCCTTCCCCTTGCATTATCTTTCAATCAAGTTCACACTCTTCAATTCATGTCAATTAAGTCATTACATTTTAGTTTATGTCAATTATCAACCAAGATCTTTCTTTAGCGTCAATTCAATAACAATATTTTGATCTTCAAGCAATCTTATAATAACATTCAAGTAATTCTTTCAAAACGACAATTTCGTTACTTACCTTAATTTGTAGAAATTTTCAGGATGTTACAGAGAGAGAGAGGACGGGTTGAGGAGAGAGGTGAAGGGTTCGTGGTCTTGGGACATAATTTAGGGATTGAAATTTTGGATTTTTGACATTTTTTTTAAACTTACCCAGTCATACCCACCACGTCAGTGCCACCTTACCCTCCCATGGTGTAACCCCGTGCGACTCTCATAAGTGAACAAAACCGCAATAGGCCCTGCTACATTTACATAAATTCTTATAAAACTTATTTTACATGCACATATAATAGGAATATATTTTTCACATATTATATCACTTAAAAATTAATTATCTTAGTTTTGTCAACTCATTTTATAACCACATTTTAAAAGTATGTGCACAAATAGGCTTTTTCTTTTTCTTTTTTTAGCCATGTCGTCTTAATCTTGATTTATCACATCCGTCCCACAAAGATAGTTTTATTTCTATTTTTATAGAGATTAAGAAAAGTTCATATTTGTGATAGAAAAGTAAAATTGAGATCATTTTCCTACCATACACTTTGATATTTTTCCCCTTTTAACTTTTTCCCATTGCTCTAATGTCCAAGATATTTTGGACCTATTTGGTTAACTTTGTGAGAATTTTTAGGAGGATGCGCCATAGAGAACCAAAGAACAATTTGAGAAATAATTTTTAATAGAAAATATTCACGTAACAAATTTATATTTCCTATATATAAATTAAATCTAATTGGGTTTAAATATTATTAATTAAAAAAAGAAACCAAAAATTATTGAGTTGTAAATTTCAATCAAAATTTTGTTTTAAAAAAAAAAAATCAATTTTACACATTCCATTTCACATATTTCAATTTTATAGGTTATGCAAAAGGGTCAATGTTCCATTCACATGGAATGATAAGGCATTAAACGCATAACACTACTATAATACTATATACTCATGTAGCTTGTTTAAATATATGTCATGTGTGAACGTCACGTGTATGATGATGTCATACGTTTTCTTTCTATTTCTCTCTATACAGAGCGTCACATGCACAAAATTATTAAAGATATTCTAAATGAATATGGAAGAATCATTAATTATTTGAATGTGATATTCTGTGTATCTGCATTTGCCTTTTGCATAAATCACGGCGACCAATTTGCAATATTCAACGTGATGATATTCCACAGCCTTTCCGCCGGAGAAAGCCCAAGAAGCAAAGAAATGCTCACACCTTTCACTTTTCAGCCACCACCAAAAGCACAATCCAGAGAACACTAAAAAACAAGAAACTATCACGAGAGCATACCTCCAAGACAAAACCAGAAACCAACTCCTTTGCTCGATTCCCTTTCTCGCATCAAATTGTGTTGGTTTTTCCAAGTTGCCAGAACACAAAGTAATGGAAGAAAGAAGTCGCCAAATTCTTTCAACTTCGTTATTATTTACATCATACATTTACAGACGCATAAAGCATTTATTTAACTAAAAAGCACCATTTCTGAAAAGTTATACATTAAAGAATTGCAAAGGCAAAAGCCCACCAAGAAAATATTCTTTCCTTTTCAATTCTTTAGCTTCCTTTCACATCCCAGTTTCCATTCTGGTAAATTCACTGTTCGAATTGGAGGATAAGGGGAAAAATGGCGACTTTGGGGGATATAGGGGTGTCTGCAGTAATAAATATACTTGGTGCTTTTGCATTCTTACTGGCTTTTGCTTTGCTCAGCCCATAAACGACAGAGTTTATTTTCCAAAATGGTACATCAGTGGGAAGAGGACCAACCCCAGGGGCCGTGGTGGTGGCGTGGGAAAATTTGTGAATCTCAATTTGAAGACTTACCTCACTTTTCTCAATTGGATGCCTCAGGCTTTGAGAATGAGATTATTAGCCATGCCGGCCTTGATTCTGCTGCTTTCCTGCGGATTTATACTCTTCGGTAGTGGCAGAATTCCAACGTTCCATGTTTGTTTTATTTAACTATGGCTATTTATATGTTAGAATATTGCAATTGCAATTGTGCCTTGTCTTGATGGTCTATTGGAAATTTTATTGTATAATAATATGTATGAGGTTTTCTAGCCCGTTTAAAATGGTTTTAATTTTTGAACTTGATTATATGTTGTTTCTTGGGGATTTGAAATCTGGGGTTAGTGGCTTTGGATGAATATGTGTCTGCGGCTGCTGTCAATTCAAAAAGTTAGTTTGAAGATTTGTAATATGGGTGCTCAAATATGTTTTGAAGTTTCAGTTGCGAACATGTTTCTGCCATTCTCTTTTATCTGTTTAGATGATTGTTGATGTGGTTGACAATGCTGGCCTTTCACCGTTTATCAGTATCTTTGACGTTCCCCACCTTTTTCTTGTTCTTATCAGATTTAATTGTGTTCAAGTTTATGTTAGCATAAGTTGATGTGTGTATTTATTGGATAAAATCCTAAATTTTCAATTGGGTTTTGGAATTTCAGAAATCTCTGTTTTACGTTAACTAGGTTGTTTTTTCTCTCTGTTTTGACAGCCTGAAGATATTTGGACCAATAGCCCTGGCGGCACTTCTGGTTCTTATTCCAGTAAATGTATCAGGTGGAACGTTATTCTTTCTGCGCCGTGACTTGGTGGTCAGCGACATTGACAAGCTTTCCATATCAAACATCAGTCCGAAGTCTTATAAGTAAGTTACATGGCCTTTTAACTTTTAACTATAGAAGATTTTAACTTTTAACTATAGAAGACAAGCCAGCTTGGTGCTAATTTTTGAAATATCTTTCACAGTGATGTAGCCCCTGTTGACCTTCTATTTCTATTCCAAAATAGAAATTAGTCAAAAAAAATCACATTCACGAATTGCATGGGACCCCCATGTACTAGTACTATACAAATCTCCACCATCCATTTTCACTAATAGGAGTAGTGAGCACTTCGATAAAATAGACGAGATGTATTTTTCTATTACTTCACTAAAGACAATGCTGAAACAGTTAATTAAACACGAGCAGTTTTCTTGGCTATTTGCTCACTGGATGATAATGATGACGATTGACGAACTCTTGGGATAAAATCATTTTAGCATTGATTGAAGTCTTTCTCTTTTTATCACCTTTTTTTGCAATGACATCTTTACATGTTTTAAACTTGAGCAAAAACTGACATGGTTGAATTTCAGGTTTTTTATCCATATATCAATAGAGTACTTGTTCACTTTTTGGACTTGCTATATGCTTTATAAAGAATATGGAAGAGTTGCATCAATGCGATTAAATTTTTTGGCTTCCCAAGGCAGGCGTGCTGAACAATTCACGGTTAGTTAAACTTGAACTGCTACTCTGGTACCAAGTATCACAGACGGCATGGATAATTTCATGCAATTTTTGTAAATGTAGATAGTTTCCTGTATTTCGGTAAATAGAAGAGGAAAAGTATGATGTTGGTTCATGGTTTCTTACAGTTTTATGTGGCTAACATTTTCTGGAGCAGTTTTTCAACCGATTGTGTAAGGAAGTGATAGAAAGAAGTGTATAAATGTCAACATGCTTTTAGACATAATTTTTTAAAATTATTTTATTTGCTTCTTAAGTGCTTGATTTGTTAGTTCCAATAACCCAATGTGTAGAAGGGTGGCCCATGAAAAATGAAATCGAAGGTACTGGTGCAATGAGAACAACTCTGCACAACTACTCTTGCAGTCAGGACACTTCTATTTTGGAGTTCTACATGAAAGTTCAGAAAGCAAGTACCATATATGCATGTTCATCTTAGCCTTAAGACTAATGTAAAATTAAGTATGCTTCCTGAAAGTCTAATGAGTTTTACTTTAGTGTACCTTAGAAAAAAGAACTAGGAGTATTTCATTGGATGGTAAATTGATGGCGTTGTGCATCTGAATTGGGGTCAAATACTGAACACAAGTTTCAATCTCATACATGATGAAAAATGCTCCCTTGCCCAGGTGTTGGCACCTTATCCTACCAACCGACTAATGTAGACTAATGAAAAATAACCACATGCCGCCTTATTGTCACATCCCCTATTGGTCCAAATCAGTTGGTTGGTAGGATAGAGTGCCAACATGTGGACAAGAGAATGGGACTTCATACATGACATGATGATTTGACATTCACTAATTTGACATTCACTACAAACCCACAATTTTCAACCTTGAAATTGATATACATATATATTTTTTTCTTTGTTTTACTGCATTGACTATATATCTTTTTAGTTTCAGGGGCTGACCTTAAGTTCATGGTTGATTTGGACCAATAGGGGATGTGACAATAAGGCGGCATGTGGTCATTTTTCATTAGTCTACATTAGTCGGTTGGTAGGATAAGGTGCCAACACCTGGGCAAGGGAATGGGACTTCATACATGACATGATGATTTGACATTCACTACAAACCCACAATTTTCAACCTTGAAATTGATATACATATATATTTTTTTCTTTGTTTTACTGCATTGACTATATATCTTTTTAGTTTCAGGGGCTGACCTTAAGTTCATGGTTGATTTGGACCAATAGGGGATGTGACAATAAGGCGGCATGTGGTCATTTTTCATTAGTCTACATTAGTCGGTTGGTAGGATAAGGTGCCAACACCTGGGCAAGGGAATGGGACTTCATACATGACATGATGATTTGACATTCACTACAAACCCACAATTTTCAACCTTGAAATTGATATACATATATATTTTTTTCTTTGTTTTACTGCATTGACTATATATCTTTTTAGTTTCAGGGGCTGACCTTAAGTTCATGGTTGATTTGGACCAATAGGGGATGTGACAATAAGGCGGCATGTGGTCATTTTTCATTAGTCTACATTAGTCGGTTGGTAGGATAAGGTGCCAACACCTGGGCAAGGGAATGGGACTTCATACATGACATGATGATTTGACATTCACTACAAACCCACAATTTTCAACCTTGAAATTGATATACATATATATTTTTTTCTTTGTTTTACTGCATTGACTATATATCTTTTTAGTTTCATGGGCTGACCTTAAGTTCATGGTTGATACTAGCGTCTTGATCTTCTGCAAATTGACCATGGTATTTATACAAACCAGAAGCATTTGAGCGTAATGATTATTTCGCTTGCTGTTTTCTGTTTGCATAATATATCTCGTACTCAGTTCTCTAAATTCTTAATTGAAATGACATGTATTGCTTAAATTTGCAATATTCTATAAGATTTATGGGCATTATCTTCAGGTTCTTCTCAGGAATGTGCCACATGTTTCTGGGCGCTCAATCTCAGATAGTATTGACAACTTCTTTAAGAGAAACCATCCAGATCACTATCTCTGTCACCAGGTAACTCCTCATTTAACACATTCTTCGTTTTAATAGATGTTACATCAACTTGACCTTTAGATGCTGAGTATGCTTTTTCTTTGAGATAAAATTCATATTCACTTGTTGCTTTCACATTTTCTTGACTTAGAAGTGCTTTTCGTTTTCATGTTTATTGCCTTGTATTTATGTAGGCCGTATACAATGCAAATAAGTTTGCCAAACTTATCGGAAAAAGAGATCGGCTTCAAAATTGGCTGGACTACTACCAACTCAAGTTAGACAGACATCCAGACAGGAGGAGGCCTACTACCAAGGTATTAGTGTGTGGGGTATAAAACCATTGTACAAGACATTACAACACATTTAAAAAAAAAAAAAAGGCATATGTGATGATATTACTGCATTTTTTATGATATTACCATAAACCCAGTTTTAAGTGCAGAAAATCTGATCTTGACCAGCTTCGTTGTATTCATTCAGAAAGGTTTCATTGGACTTTGCGGTAAAAGAGTTGATGCCATTGATTTCTACAAAGAGCAGATCAAGGAGCTTGATAAAAAAGTAAGTTGTGCTTTCTTGTTTTAATTAATAACATCAAGTTACTGCAATTTTCTTTGCATAGTTTAGTGGTCTTTCCATCTCCCACCTCTTAGGAATAAAGTTAATGGATTAATCTTGCTTCCTTACAGAACTGCTAATTCTTTTATTTCTTATATTAGTATTTTTTTCATCCTTTGGTTCTTAGTTAACGATGGAACGCCAGAAAATTCTGAAAGACTCTAAATCAATCATGCCTGCCGCCTTCGTGTCATTCAATTCTAGATGGGGGGCGGCTGTTTGTGCACAAACACAACAGAGCAAGAACCCCACTTTGTGGTTAACAAATTGGGCCCTGAACCTCGAGATGTCTACTGGAAGAATCTGTCCATACCATTTGTTTCTCTTAGCATTCGGAAACTTGTGATATCCTTATTGCTATTTGCTCTGGTATTCTTTTACATGATCCCAATAGCTTTTGTACAATCATTGGCAAATCTGGAAGGGCTAGAGAGGGTTGCTCCCTTCCTCAGGCCACTGATCGAATGGTAAGTGGTAATGGAAAATTATAACTTATTTTTTCATTATTTATTCTGTGTTTGAAACAATGAACTAATAATAACTTTGCAAGATTATGGCTATTTGGAAATACATGTTGTGGACGAGTATTATTGAGGAAATGAATGTTAAAATTATCATCCTGCATCTGTTTGTTCTTCAAAATATATACTTATCCGAACGGTACATAGAGGATTAGCACGGGCCCTTTGCAAGGAGTATACGCACAATTTGAGAAATTTTGAAGAAATCAATAATTTCATGTATTGGCGTCTCTTTTCTTAATGCAATGAAATATTTTTAAGTGGTCAGCGCAATTCAGTCAAATACCCTGCGCTTCATTTATATTCAATGTAAATAAACCAAGATGGGACTTCACTGAGTTTCTCATCTTATTGATCTTGACATCCTCTTGGTTTTTTTTCATCTTAACCTGTTTTACTTTAGTTCTTTGATTTATCAAGCAGCTAACTTGTGTTTGCAGGAGTTTTATCAAGTCGTTCCTACAGGGTTTCCTTCCTGGTTTAGCTCTTAAAATCTTTTTGTATGTTCTTCCTGCAATATTAATGATTATGTCAAAGATAGAGGGGCACATTGCACTATCAGCACTGGAAAGGAGAACGGCTGCAAAATATTACTACTTCATGCTCGTTACTGTGTTCTTGGGGAGTATAGTGACAGGAACAGCATTTCAGCAACTTCACGCCTTCCTTCACCTGTCAGCTACCCAGTAATAAACCCTACTTCTCTTGTTACTTGATTTTATGTAATAATCAGGAACAAATCTAATCTGTTTACTCATGAAAATCAGAAAACGGGCAAAAATTTTTTTGGCTATTTTGTTGGATTAATTTGTATGTTATAACCTACCTTTTTAGAAGTTTATTTGTTTAAATTAATGTAATCCTAATTTCTACTTTTAACAAAACATGTACATTTCTATTGCTATATGTGTGTCTGCACACACTCACATAGAGAGAGAGAGAGAGAGAGAGAGAGAGAGAGAGAGAGAGAGAGAAAGAGAGAAATTTCCTGGTTATGTCTGTTGTGTGTATGTGTGTGTTATTATTGATATAGTCCTCTTGAGTTGGCCGAGTGAAATGTGAATGGCTTCCTGGCTTTTCCTGTAGCTTTGAGGAATTAAAATATTGAAAACTCTGATGGCTTGAAGTACCAGATAAAGGCCTACCCTGTAATTTTTTACTCTGGCTTGTGGATTTGTGGGTTCTCTGTGTAAAAGGTCAGATTAACTGAGGAGCAGTAATTGGGATTTTGGGAAGAACTCTACCTTTTTACTTGTATAAACACTTGCATGGCCTATATAAGCTAATTATCTGCAAAGTCCCGAAATATTAGTGAACTGCTAAATGTATGAAGTACTTATAAAAATGCAATTTTGTACTTGTCTTTTTCAAATTAAGATATATCAGGTTACAAAAATATTTCTGCACCCAAAAAAAAAAAAAAAATGTAATCTTTGATGGGTGATGTAAACTGTGTCTAATGGCATTTTAATGAATGGGTTTTCTTAATTCTCACCACCTCATTGTGCATTCTCTCTTTCCAATTTTTTTATTTTTTATTTTTTATTTTTTTCTGAATGAAGTTTTTCTTGGTTGCAGAATCCCAAGAAACATTGGGGTGTCAATTCCCATGAAAGCTACTTTCTTTATCACTTACATTATGGTTGATGGTTGGGCGGGGATTGCTAGTGAGATTCTCCGCTTGAAACCTTTAGTGATTTTCCACCTGAAGAACATGTTCGTTGTAAAAACTGAAAGGGACCTTAAGAAGGCCATGAACCCCGGAGGTGTTGATTTTCCAGAGACTCTTCCAAGTCTTCAACTGTATTTCCTTCTTGGTATTGTGTATATGGTCGTGACGCCGATTCTTCTTCCTTTTATACTGGTCTTCTTCGCTTTCGCATACTTTGTTTATCGTCATCAGGTTATTTCCTCTTCATTTTCATCAGTTTATGAAAATTTAACTTTGATCGGATTTTTAAGTACTAAAAAATTATGGGAGTTACACGTTAACCCCACACCATTATTAGGTGAATTTTTTCTATGCTTAAAATGTTTATTCGTAAGTTATTAAATATGTTATGTTTTATTGGTCAAAGTTGCAAATATGTTTACTTGGTCAAAGTTTACAGTGAGATACAAGTTAACTTTTAAAATAATTATTGTTATATTTACTTGGCCAACATTGTGTTCCGATCTCTTATGGGTATTTACTGCATTCAAATTGATCCTTTTAGGCAATATATATAGATGAGCATGAACAGAGGTAAACTACGTTGTCACTGTTAGCATTGCAGCTGAGATGAGCAAAGCAACTGATATATTTTATTTTATTTTTTTTGATGGGTAAAGCAACTGATTTTTGACACACAGCTTCGATGTAAAACAGATGTGATAGTTGATATTTTTAAGTTCTTAGGCTTACCCCTTGTTATTATGCAGGTTATTAATGTGTATAACCAACAATATGAAAGCACAGCTGCCTTTTGGCCTCATGTTCATGGTCGCATAATAGCAAGCTTATTAATATCGCAGCTGCTCCTAATGGGCTTGCTGAGCACCAAAAAAGCTGCGAATTCCACTCCTTTGCTTGTTGTGCTGCCTATTTTGACTTTGACTTTCCGTAAGTACTGTAAGCATCGCTTTGAACCTGCATTCAGAAGATATCCTCTTGAGGTGAGATCCATTTTATGAAATTGATGATTAAGACGTTAGCATTTTGTTCATTTTGTGCCCAGGCAGCTTATCTTGGTGTTATTTCTTTAAATATCAAGAAAACACTTCTATGTGAAAAAAATATACGTGGAAATTTTCAATGTGCTTGATTGGAGAGGGTTGAACACTAATTCTAAAGGATGTCCTTTAAGAGAAATATTGCTTTTGAGTGTTCTGTTAGATTGATAGGTAGTTGATATTATCTGTTCCTGTTCCGTAATGATATGAGATATCTTTTCTGGCCTGAGCTCTTCAGGAAGCAATGACCAAGGACACGGAAGATCGTACTGCTGAATCCGATGCCAATTTGAAATCTTACTTGGCTGATGCATACTTGCATCCAATTTTTAACTCCTTCGAAGAAGTGGAATTAGTTGAAGTCAAGGTTGATAAAAGCCAGGTCCACAATCCAAGCCCATCTCCAAGTGATCACAGCTCTCCCTCCCCTCCCCATTATGCCTATCATCATGAAGAAGAGCCATCCTATAATGTCAATCGCTATGAAGCCGATCAACCTCAAACAGCATATCTTTATGAAGCTGAACAATCTCAAGTGACATATCACCATGAAGTTGAGTCTTACAGTAACATCTATCAATATGACATGGAATCACAACATCATGCCTCTAACTCTTAAGGTTTGATCTTCGATTGATTAGGGAGCAGTCCATTCTGTTGTAAAGTCCTTTTAGCGTGTTTCCTTTGTTGGATTGACAGTCGAGAAGAGATCGTACCAAACATGCTTTGACTGACTGACATTGTTTGCCTCGAAAATTAAGCGTCTATTCAGTTGCAGGTAGGCTTGTCAATTGCTGTAAATGTTATTGGTCTACCCGTTATTGAATTTTTTATGGCAGTTAAAAATTCTAATGAAAAGCAGTTGGGATTCTCTGAGTAGTACAATTTTGCATTTGCAAACATGAAGTGGTAAGAGCGAACAAGAAACGGGCACGCGGTTTGGTCTCCCTTAATGGCTAGTGATTAAGGGGGTGTCCCTACTATGGAATTGGATGGGTTTTTGAAATTTTATACAATTTCAGGTGTTCTTAACTTAAAATTTTGTAAATTCCACAAAAATCATACGTCCTCAATTTAGAATTCAATGGACTTATAGAATTCGTTTTCAATTTCTTACAGATTCTCGTGGATTTTATTAAATGGTGAATTTCTATGGATTCTAGGCTAAAAAACTACTTACATGATTCCTACCAAAATCCGGCTTCTTATCCTCGGATTTTTATGGGTTTTAATTTTTTTTAAAAGCCAGATGATCAATTATAATTATAAATAATCAAAATTCATTTTTTCTTATCACTCTAGTTTTAAAACAATTATTCACATTCACGAAATTTATTTGGTAAAAAAAAAGAAAGAAAAAAAATGTTACCTGAACAAAAGGTAAAATCGGATTATGTATTTTTCCTATTAGCTCGTATTTTTATTATTTCTTGTACGTCAAAATTTATTTATCTCATGGATTTTGTAATAAAGGAAATATATCGGGAGAATATTCGAAACGATAAAAAAATCTATTGATCAAATTTTATAGGGACACTTTTTTTAAATCTTACAAATTCCATTAAAAATCTACATTTCTATAGAATCTTATATAAAGATTATGTGGAATTCTATTAAAATCTATGAGTTCCATAAAAAACCATGCCGCTCAAAAATTCTATCAAATTTCATGTTGAGGACAACCTTCTAAAGGAATTCGTCCTTCAATTACTTTCAAGAAAAATGGACATGAAAAGTGGTGGTCATAAAATCAGATGAATCGTATGATGTAGCTTCATTTGCATTTATGATCAGCGTGTGGGTGTTTGTTTGAAAGTTTGGCTTTTCAAGTGCTGGAATCAAATGTCTGGCCTTGAATCGCACCGTTAGGTCCGGTGCATATGTACGTCTCTTCTTTCGGGGTGTCGTTCATTTGTGGCCTTTAATGCTACCTTTTGCCTAAAAAAAAAAAATGGAAAATACTACTTGTATACAAATTGCATACACAATTTCCACAATCATTGGGTTTTTATTTGATTTTAAATGTGATTTGTGGAAAAATAGGATCTCGCCACATGTGTGCCTAAAGAAGATTGTGTAAAAAAAGATTTTGTACATGTAGCAAAATTCATTTAAAAAAAAAAGAAAAGGTAATTGTTGAGTGAATTCTAGAAATGTATTTTAAAAATAGGTGTAGTTTTATTATGGCTAATACATAACTATTTATTATCACAAATGGGAGATTATTAGACAAATTACATGGAGTTGACGCATAGTGTGACAACTCACATGGAGGTTATATGGGACAACTCACATAGAGGTTATCCAATAATCTCACGTTATATGTGTATTTCAATATAATCCCCCCTGACGTATGAAGGGAGTTTATTTTTACCCATAGTAGTGTCAGACAATGATTTTAAGAACGCAATAATATTCCACCCCTTTTTTTGGGTGGTTGGAACTTTTTGTGTTAGTGGCTGTTGGAGTTGGGATTTCTACCTCTGGAAGGTTTGTAAAAAATTTGTTGTGATAATTGGGGAAATTACGAATAGAGAAAAAAATGACGAAGATAGAAGAATAAGATTTTAAAATTTAATAAACAGATGGGGGAGGTTTTCTCCCCTATTTGTCTGCATTCAATAAAAATTTCAATCTTTCTTTCTTCAATACTAATTTTACGGTTATATTTCATAAATTACGGTATCTTAGGCCCCATTTATCATCTTTTGTGTTGTAGATTAGCCTAATTAGCTAATTATTACTTCATTGAAAATGGCTATGAATTGACAAATTACTTCAAAAAAAAAATGAAAAAAAGGTTTGAATCTACACATGTCTAGCCTTTGACCATAAAAATGGCTGCCATTGCTTGCAAATGGAAAAGGTTTTGAATTGTAGCGAGCCCATTTGTGGAAATTTCAAACTAAAGTGGCTGCGGCTCAACGACCGACGCAAAAAGTAAAGCCTTGTTTATAATAACTAAATTATAAATGATACCAAAACGGACCCTTAGTTTAATTTCCTTAGTATGATACAGGTAAAGAAAAAGTGCCTACCCATGCTCACTCTATCTTTGCCCTCATTGTTTAGGCACAATATATTGATTTGATCCCTAAAAAAATTTAAGGAAACAATGTTAAATTTAACTTTTACTACGTGAGAAGAACCACAAAAAAAAAGAAAAAAAAAAAGGTTAAGCTATTACTGTCTATGACCAGGATTGGGCAACCGGTAGGCAGGTTAGGTTCTGGCCCGGAACCGGAACTTAACCGGCCGAAATTGGTTTCAAAGAGGCAAATCGGAACCGAATTGGGTTCGGTTTGGTTCACTGATTTTGACGGTTTAACTTCCTTTTCTAGCGTTTTTTAGTAAAACTTACCAATTCAATAAAAAAAAAAAAACTAACCAAACTGAGTCGGTTCAATCGATTTACCGGTCTTGCTCGGTTTAGCCTATTCTTTTGCTCATTTCTATCTATGACATTGAACTTATTAATTTAGCAATAAAATGTAATAAGTATTAAGTAATAAAGAAAGAAAATTTATTAAAGTTACCAAGAAATTTATTTATTTATTTATTTTTTTTGGGAGCAAAGTTACCAAGAAAGTTATTTTATTTTATTTTTTTGACCAGAAACCAAGAAAGTTATTAACCTATGAAACTCATGCTAACATGTTTATTATTAATCTAATTTGCCTAAAAAGAAGAATGTTTATAAATAACAAGAATGTTTCGCTGAAGAGCTACGCATTTTCAGTTCAAGCTCTCGTTCCGTCTGCTGTGTTGCCGCGTCTCTCTGTTTCATGGCTACATTCTTGAAAACCAACGTAAACTTGCCAGAAGAAGAAAAAACTTCCCTCAAATTCCACGAAACTACCCGCCACCCGGGGTGGTACTCACCAGAAACTGGAATATACAACAGCAAACACCCCTCCATTGAATTGCCATCGGACCCTTTTCTTGATGTGGTGTCGTTTATTTTGTCGCAAAAGCATAATGGAATTACTGCCTTTATAGATTCTTCTTCTGGGATTTCGTTTTCTTATTCTCAGTTTTTCTCACTGGTCAATTCCATGGCCAGTGGCCTCCACCAATTGGGTGTACAACAAGGTGACGTTGTCTTGATTTTACTGCCGAATTCTCTTTACTTTCCTGTCATTTTCTTGGGTGCTTTGAGTTTAGGTGCAATTGTGACTCCGATGAATCCACTCAGTAGTTTGTTGGAGATAAAGAAACAGGTCCTCGATTCAAATCCAAGACTTGCATTTTCGGTTTCTTCTAACGTGGATGAATTGAGAATTTCATTACAAGGTTGTCCTGTAATTGGGGTACCGGATCATGTAAATTTTGATAGAATTCCAAGTGAAAGCGATTATTTTTATAAGCTTATTTTCAGTGATCCACTTGTGGCCCCAAAGCCTAAAATTAAGCAGCATGACGCTGCTGCAATTTTGTATTCATCAGGCACTACTGGCAGTGTTAAAGGTGCTGTGCTAACACACAGGAATTTTATAGCCATGATGGAGCATTTTGTAAGATTTGAATCTTCTCAGTATGATTATCCGAGTACAACTAATATCTACTTGGCTACCATTCCAATGTTCCATGTTTATGGACTTTCCCTTTTTGTTGTGGGATTATTGTCATTGGGTACCACTGTTGTTGTGATGAAGAAATTTGATGCGGATGAGATGGTGAGAGCTATTGATACATATGGTGTTACCCATTTTCCTACTGTTCCACCTTTAGTCACGGTGTTCATAAAGAAAGTCAAGAATTCTCCCACTAATAGATTTAGGAGCTTGAGACAGGTTTCTTGTGGTGCGGCCCCGTTGAGCACAAAACACATAGAGGATTTCATTCAGACTCTTCCTGATGTTGATTTGGTTCAGGTACTCCTTTCAGAATTACTCTGGGCAGTTTGGCTTTTTTGTGGGTATTCTGTTATTTTATTTATAAGATGCTGGGCCTTCAGGGAACCCATATTGTAGTTTGAGTTGGTGCAGTCTCACAGGGCAAAACTACAGGAAAATCTTTTGTCATTATTGTTATTATTATTTTTTTTTTTTATCTCACCCGGACTTTTTGTTTTGTTTTTTTTTTGGGGGGGGGGTGGGTTGTTTAAATCACAACCACCCCATTGAAACCATTTCATCCTTGACATCTGCAAGCACACTAGCAAGAGGCCTAACAAGGAAAATGGATCGACCTTTTACCAATTTACATTGCTTTTCTTGTCATCTTGGGAATTATAATTAAGAAAATATCATGTAGGATGGAAAATAATAATAGCTATCGATCAACTTGACTCATTTAAGTTAAACGTCATATCATAGAATTAGAATGGTGGATGATAAAATTTATTATCAACTTTTCTACTGGAAATTACTATCGTGTAACTTGCGCGTACAAGTGTTCATTATTGTTCTCATCATGTAATTATTTTATTATCAGGGCTATGGCTTGACAGAATCAACTGCTGTAGGAACTCGAGGTTACAATACCAATAAAGTTTGTAGATGTTCTTCTCTGGACTTTTGGCACCAAATGCACAAGCAAAGGTGGTGGACTGGGTCACTGGTTCTTGTCTTCCACCAGGATGTGTTGGTGAGCTCTGGTTACACACACCTGGTGTCATGAAAGGTAATTAGTTTCTCGGGTTGCTATGTGGTTAAAGTTTGTACCTTGAAATACTTTTGACCTTTTAAACAGTAAAATTTTACAGGGACATTTGTGTTGCACCGTGAGATCTTATTATTTTGGCCAAAGTAATTTCTTATTGGATCTCTTCTATTTCTCCAAAATGGCCTGAATTGTAATGTGCCAGTAGGCAGTACTTCCACTTTGATCTTAGTTTTGGTGCGTTGTTTCAGTTGATGCCATTTGCCATTTTTGATTAAAATGTATTGATCTAAGTAGAAACAGAGGTGGATTATGCACCCTTTGCTGTAGCTAACTCAAAGAATAATGTGAATTTTGTTTTCACTCATGAAAGTGTCTTAGTTACATCTGTAGTTTGAACAGATGCCAAATTGACAATGCATATCATATGTAGTCAGATTATAGAAAAAGAGGCTCAGACTAGAATTTTATAATTATTCACACATATCACAGGATACTTGAATAATGTTGAGGCAACTAAGGCCACAATCGACAAAGATGGTTGGCTACACACTGGGGATATTGTGTATTTTGATCAAGAAGGATATTTATACGTACTTGACCGTTTGAAAGAAGTCATCAAGTACAAGGGGTTCCAGGTATAAAATTCCATTTCTCATGATTTTTGGATCGAAAGTGCTATAGTTTTTTGTTTCATGAATATGTTCTATTCATCATATCCTCATTAGCTGAAATCTTTTTGTAAACCAATTGCACTGAAATTTATTGATGTTGATTATATATTCTCCTTAACCAGTTTTGAAACTTGCAGATTGCTCCAGCTGATTTAGAATCAATATTGGTGACTCACCCAGAGGTGCTTGATGCAGCGGTAACAGCGTATGTTTGGAAATTCATATAATACATTTTTTTCATTTTGTTGTCTCTCTCTCTCTCTCTCTCTTTTGTGGTCTAATTCTTTTTTCATGATGTCTGTTGTATTGCATTAATATCATTTCTCACGTATTTCCAACTTGGGATTCACGTTTTGATACCTATAATATTAGAACCTGGGGGTACAAAATAGTTTTGATGACCTGAGCTCAATAGTCAGTGATAGCATATTGCTTTCCTGGTGGATTTATCTATAAACTTTCCAGCATGAGAGTTAAACATGATTTTGCGATGTGCATCAAGTTGTAGGTTTAAAAATGATCGCATGTGTAGGGATATCTCCTACTTTGGCATGTGATGGAATGGCTGAATTAGCAAAGCTCATGAATATGAAATGATTAACTCTTCGATTTTTTTCCCCTCCCTTTCCATTTACATATACTGGATCCAGTTGGAAGGCACACTTAAGAAATATCTACATGCTGCTGTACTGATCTGTAGAAATTATTAATTTCATCAATTCTCCTTTGCTGCCAAATTCTCTCTTTATCTTGAACTCTAGAGTCTGAGAAGTCATTTTTGACATTCAAGGATATGTTCTTCAAATAACTCCATCGATATGATTGTGCCGCAATTTTGTCTCCCGCTTGCAATAGATAATTTTTCAAAATGTTTCTTCATTGGAAGTCCTGTAATTTGTATCCCAAATCTTGCAGGGCAAGGGACGAAGAAGCTGGAGAGATTCCTGTTGCCTTTGTCGTCCGGAAAGATGGAAGTGCACTGTCCAAGGCATCCCTGATGGACTATGTCGCCAAACAGGTTATTTTCTTATATTTGAGGTCACTTCCAATTCCCGCCACTTCAAAGTTATTGATGAGCAAGGATCTCTTCTTCTAGTTTTCTCAAGATACTCTACACATCCCATACTATTTTTTCAGGTTGCACCATATAAGAAGGTAAGAAAGGTGTATTTTCGAGCCTCAATACCAAGGTCTGCAGCAGGGAAGATACTTCGAAGGGAACTCCGGTCCTTACCAAATTCAAAACTTTAATCCCTTTCTCTTATATAAAAAAGCAAAGAATGATATAATTGTCAAAATAGAAGGATAAAATTATTATTGACAAGGAAAAGAGACATCGTTTCTTAATTCTTTTGCACTATATTGCTATATGATGATAATCAGAGAGTTAGTCTAGGGTCTTCAATTATATATAATAATTATTCTATTATGGAAGTTCTGTTCGTTTTTGCAATATTGGCTAAGAATTTACCTTACTTTATACGTCTTATTAATATTTTGTGGTTTATAGTGAAAACATAGTTCTTCTGATGATGATTTTGTGTCTACTATGAATACATCATATGTAATGTTCAATGATTTAATGGGATTTGCAATGCTGTCTTCTTCCTAATCTTCCACATTATTTTAGTACAGAAGTCATTTTCTAGGGTGACACATTCTAAGATGCATTACTTTGCTTTCCTTCTCAAATCTTTAATTGAATGGCCAAATAAAGCACTCTATAGCCTTGAGTATATACAATGCGGTTACTGAGTATATACAATGCGGTTACTAATTACTAGTTAAAAACAATGGTGACAGATCAGTACCTGTATTTATGAAAATTGTGCGTGTATCAAATTGATCACCATGTTAGAATAGTTAACGAATTCGTCTAACCAGCAAAATTCTCTTTTTTAACTGAATTGAGAAAGACGAGCTTCTCATCCAAATATACTATCTGCTTCGAGTATTATTAATAAACAATTCACGCATAGAGATTCTGTCTAGAGAAAAACAAAAATGACTTCTAGAACAAGGTGCGTCATATAAATGTTTGATGTCTTTTGTGCATTCCTAAATGCAGCAATAGAATACTTTACAACATTAAGAATATTATACCGATATTCTTTTGTACAGAATGAATGCCAGAGTGAACAAAACGAGGGTGTTTAATGTTCTTTGATAGTTTCATAAACCAGCTGTAATTTCATTGCTATTCAATCTGTTTACACCATTTTTAAACCCCACAAATGCTTTCTTTCCTTCTTACAAAAACTTCTCTAGCTTCCGTAAAATTGAAAAATATTCATACAAGAAATTATGGAAGAAATCAAATCCGAGGTTCAAGAAAGTTCTGGGGGAATAAGGTACAAGGAAATAGAGAATGATAGTCCTACACCAGATGTTCATAACGTTGGAGAGAAAATTCAGAGGGCTAAAGAGATTTACGTAGCATATGCTGGCATTGAAGAGAAGCCCACAAAGAGTGAAGTTCTGGGGTGGTATTTGTACGGGTTGTGTTCCTACTTTGTTCACACTGTTCTGATTCCTATTGTGTTCCCTCTGATTATTAGCCAGACAGTGTCCGACCCACCAGAGCCGCCACAGGGATGGTTGAAGAGTAACATGGGCTTGAAGTGCAGGCAGAACCAAACACAGCTGTAAGTATTGATTACTAACATTCTGTCGATCAAGACTCTGTTAATCGAGTGCTTGATCAGTAAGCTGTTACACATTAGGCAAATCTTGTAAAGGTACAAACTACGTTCTTTAGGCTAACTGTCCATGGTCATTGTTCACAGTCCTAGCTTATTTCATTCATGAGCTATTATACACTCGTATAGCAAACCTTGTCCGTATCTCTGGCCGACTGCAGCTGTAAAACAGTTGATGGAGAATTTTTATTTTAAGGTGGTGGATTCTGGCTAGGTTTTGGATGGAATGCACGCATGGGTCTAGGCAGTCATGGCGGAGGTTAACATGGAAACTTTTGGTGTTTTCTGTGATTTTCCATTCTTGGAAACAGAGTACTCCGCAAGATGAACAAGAATTTTGAACTTTCAAAGCAGCTGATGTAACCTGATACTAGACACGTTTTTGAAAGTCTCATCTATCTTTCTGTCACTATCAATTTATGGAAGTTATACACGTAAATAGTTGTTTGAGCTTCTCATACAACAAGAAACTAAGTATTTTGTGCTTATACCTACAGGTATGAAGGCCTAATACGCAGATCAATCAAGCTGAGTGGCTCGAATTTCTCTCCATTGGAGTGGACTTCGGTTTCTTGGGCTGGAGGACTCATTCTTTCAGCTCCAATTCTTGCAATTCTTTCAATCCTACTTGATTACGGCCATAGCCAGCAACTCATAGCTGGTGTAGCGACTGCCGTTGGCGCCCTCTTCTGCCTCCCAGCAGGATTTTTCCAAAAATCATGGATCTTTCCACCTTATGTTGCTGCCATAGTTGCAGCCAACACCATCTGTGCTGCAGCCCACGCCCGCCACCTTGGCCTCATGATCCGGGGATACACAGGTTCCACAATCAGAAAAAGCCAATTTCCAGATAGAAAAACCTTTGCTAGTTGGCTATCCCTGTACTCCACCTCTGCCGGCAGCCTTGGTGCCGCCATTTTATCCTCTTTCGTATACCATATGCTTAGAAAAACTGATTATTTCACCTCCTTATGGGTGGTTTCCATTTTCAGTGGCCTAATATGGGGATTAGGCATGGTTCATATCTTCACTATAACAAGGTCAAGAACCTCCATTTCTTCATCCTCAAATTCTATACCCAAGACTCATATCGTGTCAATATTCAACTACCCACATGCTGCCGGAAGTCTTGCCGGAGTTCTTCTTTCATCTTTCACAACAATGTGCATATTCGCCGCGAGTGTACTTTACGCAACAGGGTACCTGTGTGTAAAACCAAAAACTTTACTATATCTATGGCTGACATATTTCATGTTCCCTTTAGTTTCTCTTCCACTGGCTCATCCATTGCAGCAGATTATAAAAGCTGACGCCGTGAAAATGCAGCTTCTGGGATTCTTGCTTGCAATTCTCACTTCCGGATTTGGATTTTACTACAGAAACGACAATTGGCATAAACACCATTTGCTCGTTTTTGCCGGAATCCAAAGCACCGCAACAGACGTGTGCTCTTCCGATCTCATTTGGAAGAGTTCTTTGGTTGGACTGTTCGCCGGCAGGGAAAGAAGGTGCCTTTTCAGTGTGGTTTTCTTGGATGAGGGCGCTTGGGACCTGTGCCGGATTTGCAGTGGCGACTTCTATGCCGGGAAACATTGGAAAAGCATTTGGAACTGCATTTTGTGCCGGAATCATTGGGATGGTGATTCTTATATTTGGGAATATTAGTAGCTTTGAAGGAGCAAAGGCCGCCGGACATATTGTTAAAAGTGAGAAGGCTTCACCGGTGCATGGACTGGACAATGGCGGAGCTGCCGCCGCCGATGTTGATGTGAAAGCTCCCCCACCGGGGACGGTGGAGGTTTAAGCTGATTTTATAAGCTTGTGTTTTCTTGATTGCCGCATGTAATGTAATGAGTTGAATTTTGTCTACTCTTATTCTTTTGGGATAACAATTGTAAGTGAGATTTATTTATCATTTATAGCACGCGCATACGCTAAATTTTTTCTTTTTTTTGATGATTTGCAGGGTTCAAAAGAAGAAATTTCTGGTGCGTAATAATACTAAACTTTGAGTTAAGCGGCTAAAGTAAAATTCTCAGTACAATATAATTAATTGCATGAATCGTTTCTTACTAAGAAGGGAATATCTGTTCTACAAAATAAAAAATAATTCTTCTTGTTTTTCTTGTTTATTCAACTAACAGGAACAAATATACGATAAAATAAATTGTGGCTTAAAAATAGGCAAAAAATATATCCAAAAATAGGAAAATGAGGGGGGAAAAAGACTAATATTGCGGAAGAAACACTGGTTAATAGGTTCATCATTTCCTTTTGGCACCTGGGATTGAGTTTACCGTTCTCTCCCCTCCATTTTTCTTGAAAGATTCATTTCAAGAACATCAAGAAATTCTATTCATTTTCCAGCAACAATTGCTACATTGAAGATCCCAGAAATGGCAGGTAGCTAGTCATATCTTTTCTTCCGTTTTCATTTATATATGTGTCTGATATGTCCTACATTGGACATAATTGAATACAAACAAGATTTATGAAGAAAACAAAGTTAAAATCATTTTTTTATTATGTTATGTTGTTGCATAATAATGACGTTATAGAGTCCGATACCGAATACCTAATATGAAATACCTTTTATGTTTGAGATTTACGCACATGTGATATGTTTCAGGAGAACAAAGAAGGCATGAAATACTTGAAAGTCTCCTCACTGCCACCTCGCTCCTCATTGTCATATTCTTCTTGCTCATCCCGACATCTAATGCTATTGGCAAGGATGGGGATCGTTACGAGGATGAAGGGGGGAAGCTCGTCGTTGTGACAAACAACCATACCAATTATCTCAGCATTAGATGCTTCTCCTTTGATGATGAATTCAATGTCACTCACCTAAAGCCGTGGGAACAATTCAAGTTCACAGTGCACGTACGAAAAATCTTCCCCTCTGCAACAATGTTCAACTGTTCAACAAATATGGGCACCTTCGTTGCCTTCAAATACAACTATAGGTGTGCCAGAGAAGAAAATGAGATTTGCAATTGGAGATTCGATGAAGATAATGTCTATAAATGGAATTCCAAGTCTACTACTTGGGAGTTGTATAATTATGATCCCAACTATGAATCTCTTACAAGAGGTGGTGTCATCAAAGGGTACTTTGCTAATTAAGTTTGTGGAAAAGTGAGTTCATTTCAGGAGGTCAATGTCTCTTGGTTTCTCCTCCTTTGTGCCTTTATCATTCTTTATTTCTGTAAAAGTACTGTAATAAATATTTGAGCTTCTACAACGTCTGTAACGAAACAGTTCTCAACAATAACCGGATTTATACATTTATTGATGTCATATTTTTACTACTTATTAAATGTTTAAATGTCATGTCATCTTGATGGTACCAACATTCTACATATTTCAGCAGAGAAAATGATAAATTTCAAGTGGGCGCTTAAAGAAAATGACTAACTCAAAGCAAAACAATATATGTCTACACTGGCTAGAAACAAGAACTCAAAATGTCTTAAATTCTAGGTGGATCTTTGGTTTATAGCAATATCACAACTCACAAGTAAAAGCCAGTATAATAGTAAGTTTAATTTCGTTTTCTTTCCCGAGGAACCATGGGGGTAGCCAAGAAACTTCACAGTCCTGTAGAACTAAAGAGTAAATGAGGCGCGACTGCGGCTCAAGTTTTCACTCAACCAACTGCTATTAGTATCTTACTGATAACAAGCTTCACCGGAACACAAGTTCTCCTTAATGGCACTGCAAATTTCTTGAATTGGCCTGGTTTCCCCCTGGAGTCCACTGAAGATGGTTGTCTCCTAGCAAGAACATTTTCCTTAGGGCCGCCTAGTGCAGCCTGCTTGTCTAGAGCAGCAGAAGAAGCCGAGGAATTTGTAACATAGATTACAGGAGACCTTTTGGAAGTTTTCCAAACAAGTTGGTGAAATTTATTCCCATCACTACCAAACAACTTGCCAGCAACAACTTCCTTCCTTGGACAAGTGTGAGAACTGTCATTTAATTCTTCTGTTTGAAGAGGATGTCCTAGGATAGCCATCCCATTTAATTTACTCACTAAACAGACGAATGGGACATGCTCTGCTCGATGGCTTGCTTGAACTGTCAAAGGCACATCTGTTAACAATATTTCTAATCCATTTCTGTGATCTATCTTGTGGGTCCCAAAACCTAAATATTCCTCAGCTTTGTTTCCAAATTCATTTCCACTCTGATCTTTAATATCAGCATTCAAATTTATTGGAAAGTTCCCACTGCATGTGCCACTTGCCAATACATTAGTCTTTCCAAAAGGCAGAACAACTGGCCTTGTACACAAATCACGAGTCTCAAAATCCTCTTTCAGCTTCAACTTTTTCGTTCTAAAATAACCTTCAATCTTGTTGTCAGGAGGGGGCAATGTTGAGCAATGGGGTTCATTATGTTTCTTGAAATTTCTTTTTCTGAGTTGTCCCAAATCTCTTAACAAGGTCACTGACAATATAGACGAGCATGAGAGAGTGTTACATAACATAGAAAAAAGGTTTGGGAGAAAAATATCATTTAATTTTGTTGTATTATTTGAAAAATTACTGAACTAATTATTTTCCAGTGTCCTGTGCAATACAAATGGTCAGCCTCTTCCGATCTCTCATCCGCAAAAATTTGGGCTGCATTAATGTATTTGTTTATCAACGCCATTCTAGTTAGATTCACTAGGAGATCTGATGCAGCTAGATAATGGGCATGTTAGATTTGGTTAGACCAAACTCTTCTTTCTTAGCACATGCTCGACAGTCTACGAAGATCACATCATTTTTCTGAAGACAAGTCTCTTTAGCTTGTAATATTGAGAACCGGATTACAGCAGTTTGATGATAAATGAAATTTGAAGATTCTTATAAGATGGACAGATCATTATGCAGCTATATTCCAAATGAGCTAGCTCATCCATCTAAAAGACTAAAACACAAAGCCCCAAACTTGAATTTATAGACTAACATCAAAATGAAAGGAAGAGTACTCACTTGGAGGCTCATTCGCTTCTCTCTCTGGTTCTTTTGAATACTTGACAGCAGAGCCAGATTTCATTGATGTAGAAGACCTCTCTTCATATTTATCAGGCATTAAAGAAGGGTCATGAAATGCATGCAGAGGGGATGAAATCTCTGCTGATTCAAAAAGAAGAAGAAATGAATGTTTTGAACCACTATTTGCCCCTTCTGGCATGTGCATGCATTGGCTTCTATTTTCTTTGCCCCCAGTTCCTCCCGTAACCTCGCCTACCATAAATAAAGCAAAACTGCGTCTATGAATAAATAAGAGAATATAATAACAGATTTCGAGATTGGGAAGTGCGTGAAGAGTGTAATTATATAGAAAATGCCACTCCAAACAATCCATTAATGAACTTCCTGTCAGCTTGAAAAATTCATATGAGCATACTATGCTTTCTTGATGAGTAATTGAAACAGAAAAGTCCAGAAGAAGCTCTAACTTCCTGCTGAAATGTGATGCATTATAATTGCACCATGGGATGAGAGAGAAAAGCTTCAGTCCAGAATGCGGAGAAGCAATTGAAAAGCTGGATTACCTGATTTTTCAAGTCCGTTTTCATTTTCTTGTTTTTCTAAACCAATAGCACCATGAATTGGTCTATTCCACTGTCCACATTTCGAGTGCTTCACATGATCAAAGTCTGGGAATGGCCGAGTATTCTCATTGCATTTGTTATAATCATTATACCTGTATGTCTCAGTACACTTTGATTTCTGCAAATTGTACCTATCTCTGGAAATTGATGAAATGGATAATCAATAAAGTCATCATATTAGCACTAAGGGATCAGATTACTAAAAATGAAACAGTAATTTGGTTGAACATTGCAGGCTTATAGCACGTCCGGAAACAAGGAACAAATGAATGAAAGTACATCAATCTAATTAATGAATGGATATAAGTGCATTTGTTTGCATAATTTTGTTCCTATGAACTATTATTTCTAGGACAGAACCATCTCAAAGAACTAAGAGCAGCATGTCCAGATATCAGATATATTATAAACTTCCATACATCCTGTATCCACACATTTCGTGGTGGAATCCTCAATTACCAATTAAGCAATCCCAGAAATGTTCTAAACCCTGCTAAGAGTGAAAAGGAGCACAGAGCTTAAGCTACCATAATAACATTTGTAAGACTGCTTGTTCTCTTAAGCTCAACCATCCTCAAAATGTTTCATGAATTCACTTACACATGGGGGCCATCAGATCTTGAAGCATAACACGCACAGTCTCGGTTGCAGGAGAATGGATACAAAGAAACAACAATTAAAAATACATTACAAGGAAATGCTATTTCCAACAACATAAGAGAAAAGCATCCAATCATGACAACCTATGGTGGCAATTTCGTTATATAACTCCAAGAAACTACGAACCCAGCATATGTTCACGATATAACCAGGGTATCACACATGACCCATAAAGCACAAGAATTGAAAAGAAAAATATTTAGTGCTCTATTTTGCTGCCATGGGAAAATGAGAGTTATGCTTTCATTATACAAGAGTTATTACAAGTTTTTAGGGAAAATGAACGTTATGCTCTCATTATACAAGTGTTATTACAAGTTTTTAACATACTATTTAAGAACCAAGAGGGCTTCAGAATATCAGCTGAAAACTCAGATATTTCAGAAAAGAATTTTCTAGGAAGAACAATGCTTTTGTCCAGAGGCTGTACAACTTGTCAACAATCTATGCAAACTCAAAACCTAAGCAAAAAGCTTCTTCAAGAAAGAACAAAATGAAGACAAAAGCACACATATTGATGCATGATGCGTATAGATATGAGTGCAGGCGCTTACACAGAGGCGTCGTCTTTGCTGTGGAGTTTCGTTGAAGTCTTGGAATTTGAATGGGGGTGGATTTCAGTTTCACGGGCACCCAGAAGTCTACCAGCCAACCTTGAGTCACTCTTCCTCTGCATAAATACTCTGTTTCCTCCCTCATTTTCCTCCATTTCCCACACTCTCCAGTTACACACACAAAAGAGAGAGAGAGAGAGAGAGAGAGAGAGAGAGATAACTTGCTTTGTTTTAATTGTTATCATATATTCAAAAAACTTGCATAAAGAGCAGCAGAGCAGAGAGCGTACCGTGTTGCCCAATGGCGGTTTGCTACCTGTTTTTTGAACGTACGGTTCTATTTGCTATTTTGTAGTTTTCTGCTCTCGTTTTCCCTCGCAAATCCCTCAAGTTACCGAATTACCATTTACCACCCGCGAAGAAATGAATATATTTTCAGAGAGCAATGTTACACGTATAACCAGTAACGGCCAATGAACGTAATGTCATGGGGATAAGTTTGGGCAATTTTAGGGAGTAGACACACATCGGCCAAGCCCCACATTGGCTAGGGGCCAGCTCATGTCACTTTGATAAATCGCAAGACAATGAGTCAACGATACTCAACAAGTACGATTACTAGTTGAGTTCAAGTATTATTTTTCCCATCTAATGATGCACCAAGAGGTCGCCAGTGATCCCTAAGCAATGCATGTTTGACCACATGTACGGGCATCAAGCATTTTGTTGTGAAAGTGACCAATAAATTATACAAATATACCCCTAATAGGACCACGTTAACTCACACATCGCATCACTTTTTTTTTTTATCAATGGTTATCAAATGGATCACACATATGTCTGTATCATTTGTGGTACTAATAATATTTTTCATCTTCCACACACACATATATATATAAAGTAATTATCAACTTCAAAGATTTTTTTTTTTAATTAGAAAAAACACATTATTACCCATATGTTCACCCATCTACCAACTTCTTTGCAAATCATGTGATTGATTTTCACCACGGAAAAGTAGTGCATTGGCAAGTAATATATTGGACTTTGTAACTTGAACTATCATTCACACACAACATATCTACCCAATTATCTGTAGCCATTTAATTGACAAATTCAAAAATTAATGATTTTATTCGAATTAAAATCACAAATTTTAAACTATTATTAAAGCAACCAGTATGTACATGTGATGCATTTTAAATTTTGCATTTATTAGCGTCACTTGTAATTTAATATTATGCATTTTGTATTTCAATTAATTTAAACGCTGACCAATCTTAAACAACTCAATTTTAGGTACTTATATAGCTCATAGGTACTTTTAAACGCTTGCCAATATTCCAAAACCGATGACACTGGTTAGGCCAACTTGAAGTGATTATGGCAACAATGTGTTTGAGCACTAATGACATTGGACAGAAACGACAAGAAATATTCAAGATTTTCCAGACAATTTTTTTTTTAAACAAGGATTTTCCAAACAAATTACGACTTGGTTTTTTATTGTATGTGTTCAGTGTTGTAATAAAAGACACATGTTAGGGTAAAATGGATAAAACAATAAGTTGACGAATTTTGACGAGCTAATTAAATTTTAACTTATTATTATTTTTTTGGGAAAGTTGACTTATTAGCTCTTATACATAGTTATTATTATTGTTATTGTTATTGTTATTGTTATTATTACTGTTGTTGTTGTTATTATTATTATTATTATTATGATTATGTAATGCTGCTGCTCTTGGTTAAATTTGGTCTCAAAAATTGTATTTCCCATATGCGGAGGGATAGACCCCCGGACTTTCTTGTACATATTATTTTTGAAGTTTTCTCGGTTAAAAAAATAAAGGAAGAGAAAAAAATAATCCCTCTATAATACATTAAGAATTGTTAGGTAATAATAATTCATTAAGAGTACATATAAAAATGAAACATTAAATAAATACTCAATATGTTGAGTGAATTATCTTTTTAAGACGAACGAAAATAAAATAATAGACTATTTTTTTCGAAACGGAGTAATAGAAAAAGGAAATAAATGGACCATCTGACAGGAGGGCTGATTCACGCCAACCTGCCCTGCATTATGCGGATCACGGGGGAGAGGCCCGATCGGCCCGTTGCCGCCTCCTCTTACACAGTTAGGTTAGGCAAATCAGGACGATTAGACATATTTTTGCCCCCTTATGTAATATTGTACCCTTTTTCCTTTTGTAGAATACTGTTGTAGTAAGATGTTAAAAACTTGCGAGTTTAGGTTTTCAAAAAAAAATAAAAATAAAACTTGCGAGTTTATGGTACGGTAATGGTAATTAATAGGGAGTTCGAGTAGTTAATCAGACGACGTCAGTCAGTCAGTAACCATTTTGCACGAGGAACGTCAAAAGCATAATAAAAAGCTATCTTTTTCCTCCTCTTCTTCCATCTTCATAGATTGCTTCGCCAGTCAACTTCTTCAGTAAAATCTTGGAGAAAAATCTTAAGAAAGAGAGAGTCAGCCATCTACTCTCAAATGAAAAGGAAGGAGATCCCATCCTGTGCCAATGCTGACGAATTGGTTTTGTCACTTTATGAGGAGGAACTGGAGCCAGTGCCTTTGATGTCTTATGTCCCTTCTGCCGAGAAGTGCCTCAGGAGATTGTCCAGGTTCACCACCAATAAGTACAAAACGCCATCTCCGGCGACCAGCAGCCGCCAAAAGCCGAGAGGTCTACCTGCATTGGCCTTTCCTGTTCTAGAAAGAAGGTCTTCAAGGCTTTCTGCATCATCGTTAACTGAAAAGGACAACGCCAATGTTGATTCTGCGCGACTGGGATCCAAGAGACGGCGAAATTATCTGGAGGAGGAAGCTTCAAAGAAGGTAAAGTTGTCGTCAGATAAAAAATGTTCAAGTTTTCCGAGGTCGAGAGGGCATAAAAATGTAGATTCAACTGGGGTCTTGAGCGTAAAGTGTTTAAGATCAAGAGATGTAATAATGCGTGCAGGAAGTGGGAAAGAAATGGTAGAGAGAAGTGTAAATGTGAAGTGCTTAAGATCTCGGTATATAGAGTTAGATTCCGTCAAAAAACCGCAAGCTTCGAAAACTAGAGACTTTGCCAGTAGGTTAACTGAGTTTGGAAATGAAAATATAAAACCTGGGTTGCTGGCATTGTGTGAACCACCTTCAGTTGAGAAGAGCTCTGGGAGTGAGAAGTGCTTAAGATCAAGAACTGTAAAACTGTGCACAGGAATCGTCAAAGAAGGGCTGGCCAAAAATTCTCAGAAAAAATGCATTTCTTATGCTAAGATAGTCCAGAAACAGGATTTGGAAAAATGTGATTCAGAGGTGAGTGAGAAGTGCTTAAGATCAAGAACTGTAAAAATGCGCACAGGAATTGCAAAAGAAGGGCCGGATAAAAGTTCTCCGAAGAAAAACATTGCTGATGCTATGTTGGTTGTGAAAAGGGATCTGGAAAAATGTGATTCAGAGTTGAGTAGTGAGAAGTGCTTAAGGTCTGGGAAAATTGAGTTTAAGGTAAATGTCAAAGGAAGTGGTGAGAGAAAAACTCCTCAAAGTGAAGGGTGTGCCTCCAAGAATAAAAGAGATCGGAAGAGCACACGTTGTCGAATCGGACAAAAACAAGAAGAAACAAAAAACTTCGTGTTCTTTCATTGGGGAGCCAATTCCAGAAGAAGAAGCTCAGGAAAGATGGGGATGGCGTTATGAATTGAAGGTGATTAACCTTTATGTTGAGATTTTGCTTGAATTTTTAAGCTTAATACATAATATTGCATTTGCATTAGTTGGGAGTTTTGATTGTGATATTTATATTTGTTATGGTGATCTTTTATTTGGATTGTTGTTCTTTGGCATCACATACAGTGGCTGCTGCTGCTGCAAAAAGCGGATCTCAGAACTCTTGAAAGAGTTTAACAGTGCGAAATCATTTGTTGATATTGAGTTTCTTAGGAGGCATTTAACATGTTTTTATTAAATGCCGTAGGCCATTCTTGACTTGCTTTCACAGAAATGCAATGAATGGTAAACATTAAGTTGAGAACTCAGACGCACTAATAAAACCACACTGCTCTGAAATCCTTGTAATATCTCATATTGAACCACTAAAATGAAAGCTTGTCGTCTCTGGAAAGCAATTTGCTGCTACTGTCTCATATTGAACACTTAGTGCATTACTCACAGCTTCAATTTAAGTTTCTCACATGGTAATTGTGCTTCATGTTGAGCAATTGATAATTCCTTTCCTCATCGTTATTGATTATGGCCTTTGCAGAGGAAAAGTAAGGATCGAAGACAGAAATTGAAGTGAGTGAGTGTCATGAATATTCCTTCTTGGTGGCATCTCAAACCCTTGCATTTGGTATTTTTATGATTTCTCTGTAATTGCTATTTAATTGTGCATAACCATACTGCAGTTCTGGTGAAGAAGATGAAATTATATTGAATGTAGAGTGCCATTATGCTCAAGCAGAGGTTGGTGGTTGTGTTCTTCACATTGGAGATTGTGCACATATAAAGGTAAGCATTTTCTCTCTCTTTTCTTCTTCTTTGTGGGTATGACTTATAAGGCTAGGTTTGCTCTCAATTGTGCTTTTTTCTGTTCTCTCATCCTTTGGAACTTTTGCTATGTTACCTATGGATCATAGTTTGAACCATGAGATCATGTAATAAAAATTACCTTGTGGATGTTTGAATACATGACATCATCAGAGACTACCCAAGAAGATCAAATCAGCTTTTATAGTCAAATTTCAGTTTCAACGGTTTTCTTGTATCATAAATGGAATCATTGTGGTGCTAGTACTTAGAAATCAGTTCTTGATGTTCTCATGACGGATGCTATCATATGCATTTGCATGGATGAATTTCAGACGTGTGCTCTTCCGATCTCGCTTGGTGGAATTCATTCTTTGGAGTGATTCATTATGTTGAAATTTCTGTACCGGCCAGTGACATTTAACGATCACTCATCTGGCTGTGTCTTAACAACGTAAGATTGACTTACTAAGCAATTCCTTCAGGGTGAAGGGACGAAAAAGCATGTTGGCAGAATCTTGGAATTTTTTAGAACGACGAATGGTGAAGATTACTTTAGAGTTCAGTGGTTCTTCAGAGCTGAAGATACGGTGGGTAGAGTTCTTGTTTTGCTGCCATTTTGATTAAACTTCAATTCATAAATCAAATTCTTGATTTCATTCTATTACTTTTTTCTATGTGTTTTCTCTTCAGGTTATGAAAGACGCTACTGCTTCTCATGATAAGAGGCGCTTATTCTACTCCACTTTAATGAATGACAACTTACTAGATTGCATTATTTCAAAAGTCAACATTATAAAAGTACCACCTGCGGTATGGTTCTATCTGACAAGTTAAGACTTATGCATTACACAGTTCTCTTATCTTATTCTGTTTTCGGTTTCCATTTTGTTTTACCTGAAATCTTGCATGCCTCTTTTGTTGCTTTGCTTGATGTTTGCATCTTTGGCTCGTGAATTGTTTTGAACTTGTCAACATTGCAGCTGTCTGTAAAACCAAACTCCATTCAACCAGCTTTGTTTTATTGTGATATGGAGTACTCTGTGGAATATTCAACATTTCGTACCTTGTCAAGCGGTGAGTAGTGGATAAAGGAATGTAATATGATATCTTCTGAAAATCAAAAGACCAAGTTTCATCCTATGTGATTCTAGAATTTGGATACTTTTAATTCTCTCTATTTTATAGTAATAAAGAGCACGGCAGAAGAGAACTGAAGCAAAATGACACAAACATGCACTAACTTTCCTATCTGCATTTCAGAAAATTCTGTCGACAACCATGATTCATTCTCATCCAAATATACTGGACACATCTATGGTTCTATTATTGCAGCAACACCTTTCGACGAGCTGTCCAATTGTGAATCACTGAAGGGAGAATTGTCATTACTGGACCTATTTTCCGGCTGTGGTGGAATGTCAACTGGATTGTGCTTTGGTGCAAATCTCTCAGGTCTCAATCTTGTAACGGTAATTCTCAATTTGTACTCTCATTTTTAATCTTTTTCTTCTACAAGTTCTTGAACGTTTCTGATTTCTTTTCCTTGTTTCTAGAAATGGGCAGTTGATTATAACAGGTCTGCATGTGATAGCCTGAAACTTAACCATCCGGAAACCCACGTTAGTAACTTCTTCCGCCGGAAAAATTATAGCAAGCTTCTATATTGTTAAGTACTTGAAGACGCGGAGTTTAACTATACTTTCTGATGTATAGGTTAGAAATGAATCTGCTAATGATTTCCTAGAGTTACTAAGGAGATGGGAGAAGTTATGCAAATCATATGTGTGCGATTTAGACAGAACACCAGAATTTGGATTAGAGGAGACCGAAGAAGGTGGTAGCAATATACATTTTCAGTTGGATAAAGAGGTTTCTTCTCAAGAGTATGAAGTTTCCTGTCTGATTGATATTTGTTATGGTGATCCCTGTGAACGTGGAAAGCGTGGGCTACACTTCAAGGTACTGTAAAATGAATCATTCTTGTTGAAAGTAATTTTCTTATTTGATTGTTGAAAACAATGCCATATCCATGATTAACTTACAGTGAAGGATGTTGCATTGAGAGAGTGCTGATTTCCTGAATTAGTCAATATGTATGCACAAGTCTTAAGATTACTACCGTTATGGTTGATTATTACCACGTGGTTTTCCAGCTTCCCAGACCCCTATTAAATAAAAATACGTGAAATTTCTTGCTTGGATCCCTTTGTCAAAATTTTGCCACATTTGCACTTCTAAGGTACGTTGGAAGGTATACGGTCCAGACGAAGACACATGGGAACCAATTGAACAGTTGAGGTGAGTTCTATATAATAGAGTATTTTTGCCTTTTGTTTGTTGTAGTTCGCTAATTCTTATATTGCAGTTTTGTCCTTTAATCTTGTTTCAGCAAATGCCAAGAGAGGATAAGGGATTTTGTTTGGAAAGGATTGAAATCTAAACTTTTGCCTCTCCAGGTATGTTTCTTATTCACTGACGTTTTGAAGTTAAATACCAGTGCGATGTTTTTTCTGGAAAGTAACTTCTGTACTGGACATGTTTGGCTAAGCTGTACATGTTTTTGGCTTAATAACTCTGCACCTAGTATTTTGACCGAGCTTAACTGCTAACTTTAGGGGGATGTTGATGTCATATGCGGTGGTCCTCCCTGTCAAGGTATTAGCGGATATAATCGCTATAGAAACATTGATTCCCCATTGGATGATGAAAGGAACCACCAAATTGTTGTCTTTATGGATATAGTGGAATTCTTAAAGCCAAAGTATGTCTTGATGGAAAATGTGGTAGACATCATAAGGTTTGATAAAGCCTCCCTTGGACGATATGCTTTAAGTCGGTTAGTGCATATGAGATACCAAGCCAGGTTAGGAACTATTGCCTCGGGGTGTTATGGTCTTCCACAGTTTAGACTGCGAGTATTTATTTGGGGAGCTTCTCCTGATGAGAAGTTGCCACTCTTCCCACTACCAACTCATGATGTTGTTGTCAAATATTGGCCTCCATATGAATTTGAGAGAAATACTGTTGCTTATGATGAAGGCCAGCCTCGCATTCTTGAAGAAGCCATTGTTCTTCGTGATGCAATTTCTGATCTTCCAGCTGTTACAAATGATGAGAACCGTGAGGAAATGGCATACGAGAAGCCTCCATAGACGGGGTTCCAGAAGTATATAAGATCAAGCAAGGAGGAGATGATGGGACTTCTACCAACTATAGAAATGGGATCAAAGAATTCAGTTTTATATGACCACCGCCCTCTCCAGTTGTCTGAACATGATTATCTGTGTGTTTGTCAAATCCCAACCAGAAAAGGAGCCAACTTCAGGGACCTTCCGGGGGTCATTGTGGGAGAGGATAATGTGGCACGTCGTGATCCAAGCAAAGCGCCAATGATGCTAACCACTGGAAGGCCAGTTGTACCAGATTGTGTTTTCAACTTTGAACAAGGGAAGTCGAAAAGGCCATATTCAAGAGTATGGTGGGATGAGACAGTAGCAACAGTGGTGACTTTCCCGTATATTCGCTGCCAATCAGTTTTACATCCGGAGCAGCACAGAATTCTGAGTATACGTGAGTTTGCAAGATTACAGGGGTTTCCGGATTTTTATAGATTATGTGGGTCAGTGAAAGAAAGGTACTGTCAAATAGGCAATGCAGTATCTGTCCCAGTGGCATGAGCCCTTGGATACGCACTTGGAATGGCTTACCAGAAGGTTAGTGGTGATGAACCACTCATGACCCGACCACCAAAATTTTCTTTACAACAACACCATTCGATTGATGAAACAGACACAAGTATAGTCTCCATATCTCAACAGTAGCATTATTAGTTATTAACAACAAAAAAATTTATGCCTTGTGTTCTGTTCTAAACAATCAGCTAAATACTAAATGAGTAACAGACTTGCAATGCCTAATGTTCAGGCTGTTTTCGAGTCATTGCTCACTAGATGGATTGATGAAAATTAAACATGCCTCTATTTGTTTCTAGGAATTCCAGTCGAATCTGGCGTGGGTATTGTTATCTTTCCAATTTTTCTATGTTTCCTTGTTTGTTGGTGTAGCTAGTTATCTTATTGTCTTTACAAATGATTTAATCTCCAACTTATGTTGTTCATCGTTGCAACCTTTTTGTGCCCTTACATTAGTTAAATGCTTGATTGGATTCCTTGAAGCTGCACAGGTAATGAATCCATTGTGTCTGAGCTCTCCGCATCTTAAACTGATTGTTCGCAGAGGATCTCAAGTTTATCAAACATTGCTTGTGGAAGCATGAGTTGAAAGAATTGATTTTTGCTTTTATTTTGCAGCCGCCTATTTTCAATCTATGTGGCGAACTCTTCCTTAACTTCAGGTATAATAATATATATTCAAAACAAAAATGATCAAACATTGAAATCTTGGAACAAAAATTCAAGAAAAGCTAGAAAAGAGAGCAACTTTGTTACAAGAACTTAAAACCTTCCTTGTATGTGTGGCCATGTGAGGAATACTCTCTCTCTCTCTCTCTCTCTCTCTCTCTCTCTCCCCTCCCCACTTTTTATTTATTTATTTATTATATTATTATAATTATATTTTTATTTAACCTGTTTTTATTTTATCTTTTTGTGGGCTGGACTTTTTTTATTATGTAAGATATGTGGGATATGTTGCATTAGATAAAAATTGTGCCCTAAAGACAATCACTAAGCAACATCAGAAACAGTACAAAGTTACAAAACAGCCCTTATATTCAGAAGTAATGTGGGTTAGATCGAGAGCCTACTATCAACGGAGAAGGTCAGGCTTTTTTTCCCCTCCTAAATCAAAAGCATTTGGAGTAATGTAGGGAGTGCACATGGTTTATGTACATATATCGACTTGTACTCTTGAGAAGAATAATATACGTCTCTGAAAACATCACTCTATGTGTTTCATGCATGTGCCTCTACCTCTCATAGGGTTGTGCCTACCCTTACTTCACCAAGTGTAGCCCACCCCTTGCGAGAGGCACATCCAGCTGAGTAGAAGCCAACACGTCTTATATACCATTTGTCTATAGAGTCAATTCCGATCTCCCAATGAACTGTCAATCATAAACATTCAAGTTAGAAAACTACATGTCATCATATGTAGTCTTATATATGTGACAAGTTGTGATTAGTAATTGAGCTCCTTTGTAGAGCGCTACTTGGTTCCATAGAAATTGAAGACATAGTATTGGGATTTTTAATTAGTGGACGACAATGTTGTTCCTTAAATATTAAAGAGACAGTTACCTTTGCAATTTTGCCTAAATTTTGCTTCTCAACATTTATATCCTCAACCTTTTAAGAATTAGCATCCGTTTTCTAGGTCTACAACGTCGTTGGAGACTAGTTGAGGATCTCTTTGTCCTAATTGATGCTAGAAATAAAGATTGAAGACCAAAATGAAAGGAGTACAAAGATGGGGACCGTAGCCACAATTAGACTTCTCAACACAGGCAAAAGTCGTCCTTCAATTTGGAAGACGTGGGCACGTGAGCGCGCGAATATTCGTGTCCCCACATTTGCCGGCAATATTCCATGCTGGCGTCACGACTTCGTGTTCACGTACACCTTCATTATCTACAGTAGGCTCCATATTTCAATCTCAACCGTCGGTAAGCCTTCAAAAGTCATAAAAGTCAAACTTTTTAGCAATCCAACGGCTCACAGATCCTTACCCATACCATACTCAATAAGCACATACTATCGAGTTAGTTCATTTTTTCCCCTTCAAAA
>CAVNYN010272014.1:0-59777 GCA_963692815.1 Nyctanthes arbor-tristis | reverse complement strand
CCAAAGTTGAAAAGGAAAAGGAAAAGGAAAAAAGAAGAGTTCTTGGAGGAAAAGGAATCCAAATCCTAGAAGGAATTATCTTATCTTCCAAGTAAACAAAGCCTATAAACAGACGTGTGCTCTTCCGATCTCTTCTTTTATGTACAAGAGTGACTTGAGTCTTTGAGAGAAAAATTGGCGAGCTTAGCATCTTGTGAGTTTTTCTTGTAACTCTTTGAGGTTTATTCAAAGAGTAGAAATTTTAGGTGCTGTAGAATTTGAGTATTTTTCTTGTAATACTTGGGGTTGTGGGTTGGTGAGTGAAATTCTATATGATTGTAGTGACTTGAATCATATAGTGAAAAGCTTTGATAGTCCGTAAATTTGTCTTCGTTCTTTTATTTTTCCCTTGTCTCATCAAATTCCTTAAACAACGATCCTGCGGGCGTAATCGGGGAATCTACATTAATTCCCATCACATATGATACTAAACAGCTACATTAATTTTTAAACCCCAAATATTTTCCTCAATATAACCTCCAAAAGTCAGAGGTTAATCCCTTATATATAATAAAATAATTATTATTACAAGTAAAACAAGAAAAATAGTTTAGAAATCCAAGAAATTATGGGGTTGACTTGTGAGGTCTCTTCCTATATAAACTGATCAAGCCCACTTCTGTTTTTCATCATCGAAACTTTATTTTTTCTGTTCCTAAAATTCTTCTAAAAATGATAAGTTTGTATAGTCAATCTCATCTATCAAGTGCTGCCCTAATTCTGGCCACTTGTGTTTGGATTCCACTCAATCTAATTAAGCAGGCAGCACTTATTGTTTTCAGCATATTATTTTTCGCGTTCCTTCGAGGAGATGACAACGATCATTCTCGTCAAGATCCAGTGTACATGTTGGATCTTCCCGTTTTGCAGTTTCAGGATTTGGGTTTGGGCGGGGATGGAGACAACGATGATCCTGGCGTGGAAGAAATATGTTCTATTTGCTTGATGGAGTTCGAGGAAGAAGATTTCGTGAATAAACTCCCGAATTGCACGCACATATTTCACGTTGAATGCATCGAGAAATGGGTCAATAGAAATCAATACACTTGCCCTATGTGCCGGTCCTTGTTGCTACATGTTGATGCTTCACCATGCAAATTGTTGCATTCGTCTCCGTATACCATACAATCTTTCAATTCATGTTAAAAATATTTGAGTTGCAAAATCTACGTAGGCTATTCTGAACGATAATTCTCCACAAGTCATGTCGGATAAATGAACTGAACCTGTCTGATTGTGGCCGGAGACCTAGTCGATCGCTAGATACATTAATTACCTAGTATTTAGGGATTCAACTATATATATATATATATATATTTGCAATTTTGTATAAAATTGTTGAGTTCAGGCTAACTTAACTTTTGTCCAAATATTGTATTTCGTAGAGCTAGCCTCCATGTTTCTGACTTGTATATGATCAGGGTTTGACTTTTGCAATTAGAGACTTGCGAAAGAAAAGAAGAAATGTTGGATTTGAACATTTTTAGTACGCATTGCGTCTAAGATCAGAGCGTATAAATATTATAATTAAATATTAAAAAATTAATTTTTTAATATTTTAATTTGAAAATATCATTTTTTTTTTAAAAAAATAGTTGACTTAGCTAAACAAGCCATAAAACTGCCATGATCTATATACATCGTATCAAATAGTGTCCGTTTGGCGACCATTTATATATTAGTGACATTTGTTTATATATAAATAAGTAATTTTATGGAAACATAAAAAATATAATATAAAAATTAACATTCTTACTTAAGATAAATCTATTGAATAATTATCACATGGACTTTTTCAACATGTGGTGATACACTATCATAAACCACCTTTTAATAATGATGACGTAAGCTCTTTCATGTCTTTAATCATTAATTCTACAGGACTTGAATTGTTATGCCACAAATACAAATTTTTTGAATTTTATTTTACAAAAATCCATTTATACAAAGCATGTGGACGCTGTGGACATATTTTAGAACATTGTAGTGTTTGGCAACTCATGGATTATTTTGTTGGATTATAATCTGCTACGTGACATTATTTTATTGATTGTTTTTTGTAAAAAGTCAAATATTGCGACTTGACTTTTACTTGTTAACTTTTTGAAAAAAGTGAAACAAATGAAATAGTACCGTGTGGCAGATTATAATTCAAATTATAATCTTGTGAGTTGCCAAACACATAATCACCATATCAAATTAACCATTAGGAGGGTCTATATTTTCATAGCTTTTCTATCTAATGCCAATAATATTCATGTCTCATAACATGTAAATGAGTTTTGAATCGATGAGTAGAATTCCACACTGATAATAATTGATGCGTGCTCAAATTGCATCAATAAGAGATTGGTTGGTCTTGGCGGAGGGATTGGTTGTTCTTGCACTCGGGTTGCACTTGTCAGGGGTCGGTCGTTCGCGCGCTTGGTTCGCCAATTAAAGATTGATTGGTCTTACGCTAGCCGATATGCCAATTAGAGGTTGGTCGGTCTTGCACTAGATGTGTGCTTGGATTGCGCCAGAGGTTGGTTGGTCGCGCGCCAAAGGATGGTTGGTCGCGCGCCTTTGGTTGCACTCGTAGTGCTAGGTTGTTCTTCATACTCGTTCATTATGGCGTTTTTGTAAGGTGAGGATGGGCCAATACTTGGGCCTTTCAGAGTTTGTTATGGAAGAGAAGTCATCGACCGAGGTGGGGTATGAATGTACTTATAGAGTTGGGATGCGCCTCAGAATTTGTCTTTTAGAGGATTTCGACCACCCGACCACCTAATAAGGTGTGGTATCACTAGTCCAGCAAACAAAAGCCCATTCAAGCCATTGCTTCGATTCTCTTTGTTTCCACTTCTGTCAAGGTTGGTTTTTACAACCTGATGAGGTTGGATTACTTTTACAACCTGACAAGGTTGGATTGTTTTTCAACTTGATAAGATTGATCTTGCAACCTGGTAAAGTTGGCCTGATAGTTTTTACAACGTGATAAGGTTGCTTGGTTGGTCTTACCACTTGATAAGATCGTTCTGATTGATATTACAACCTGATAAGGTTGGCTGGTTGGTCTTACGACCTGATAAGGTCAGATTTGTCAGAACAACCTGATAAGGTCGGTCTTGCGATCTGATAAGGTCGGATTTATTTGTACAACCAGATAAAGTTGGCCTCGTGACCAGATAAGGTCGGATTTGTTTGTACAACCTTGAGAAGGTTGGTTTATTTTTCACAACCTGAGAAGGTTGATTTATTTTTCACAACCTGAGAAGGTTGGTCTTACAACCTAATAAGATTGTTGCTAGTTTTACAACCTAATAAAGTTGGTCTTGTTTTTCCAACCTGATAAGGTTGTCGTGACTGTTGTTGTTTTTTCCGACGGTGGCATCTACTAGGGCGTCAATTTTTGGCACAGAGTAGCAATCTTTAGGGCAGGCGTTGTTTAATCCGGTGTAATCCACGCACGTCCGTCATTCGCCTTCTTTTTTCTTTACTAAGACCACGTTTGCTAGCCAGGTGGGGTATCTGACTTTTCTTATGACTCCATTACCTAACAATTTCTCCACTTTGAACCTTACTGCTTGGTGTCGGTCAGCTGCTATAGATTTTTTCCTTTACTGGACCGGTCGGGCATCGCGGCACATGTTGAGTGCGTGTTGGGCGGCCGACCGATTTACGCAGCCTAATGCCCGACGGGTCTCAGGCAAATGCCTCAATCCTTCCTCTCAACAATCCGACTAGGCCTTCATTTTCTACCCCATATAGGAATTTGTTGATCTCCACTGCTTTTCTGAGTGCCAACTCAACTTCCTCGGCATGATCGACTGGTTCGAACCAACCGCTGTGTCTGTTTGCCCTCGAAATTTTATCACCTATTTAAAGGTCATGAACTTTACGATTACTAAGTCTATTGATCTTATTGATTTAATTAATGTATACTTATATTTTTATATTTTCTACAGGGTGAAAATACTACAAATTTATGTTTAGCAATCTAATAACATATTTTAGTAAGTTTTTTACACGGGTGGTTTAACTAGTTGTAAAAAAATATAATAATAATTCTCCTAATTGTATAAAAATATAAAATCTTATTGCGGGCATGAATTGCGGGACAATAATACCACTAGAGTCTACAAATTTTATACCATATACCATGATAATTTCTCTCATATGGGTGAATTTCATTTTGAACCATCGAGATTCAGCAAAATTTTAATTAGGTCGCTTAGCTTTCAGTTTCAGCAAAATTTTAATTAGGTCACTTAACTTTCAGTTTGTCTCGATTGGGTTCTTCTACTTCAAAGTTTTAAAATTTATAACTCGAAAATGACTTCTAGCTTCAACAATGGTAGTTTCTAATGGCAATGGCTCATCACTTGAGAAACACTTTGAGAAAACATTAGGGATAGAGAAATTCTAGGGGGACATAAAAAGGGTCATTCTTATGTGACAATCTCATGTTGCACACTTGTATTAGATGATGAAAAAGTAGTCATATAATCATCACCCAATGAACGTATGCCACATGAGAATGTCACATAATAATGTCCACTTTTCATGTCCCTTTAGAATTCTAACTTGAAAAATACGAATGTTTTTACACACTTTTTAAAATTAAGGTACATGAATTTTTTTTTTTGAAAAATTAGGTGTTTTAGGTGTTTTTACATTCTGATATCATAGCATTACAACACAACAATTACAATTCACAAAAACACCGATTTGAATCAAAAAAATCTCCAAAACACCAAATCACATCAAAACAACTCGCCAAAACACCGAGTTAAAATAAAAAACAACTCCAAAACATCGAGTCACAACAAAAAATGACTTGCCAAAACACTGAGTCACAAAAAAAAAATAATTCGTCAAAACACCAAGTCAAAATTAAAAACAACTCCAAAACAAATAGTCAGAACAAAAATAGCTTTTTAAAACACCGAGTCAAAATAAAAAACAACTCCGAAACACGGAGTCACAACAAAAACAACGCGTCAAAACACGAGTCACAACAAAAATAATTCGTCAAACACCAAGTCAAAATCAAACACAACTCCAAAACACCGAGTCACAACAAAAATAACTCGCCAAAGCACCAAGTCACAATAGAAACAATTCACCAAAACCCCGAGTCAAAATCAAATACAACTATAAAACAATGAGTCACAATAAAAACAAATCGACAAAACACCGAGTCACAACAAAAACAACTCGTTAAAATATCGAGTCACAACAATACAACAACTCGGCGGAAAAACTGAGTCACAATAACATAACCACTGCGACCACCATCTGAGTCATCAACAACACAACACAGTCGAGTCATCACTACAAACACCACCATCACCTCCCACACCACCCCACCCACCGACTGACCACCAAATCAGATAAACAAAACAAATCAGACTCCAATTCAGATCGGAGACAGCGACCAGAGAATAGGAGGGTGACAGAGACCGGTGGAAGTGTTCTGTTCCCGATCGCGTTCGCATATGTACCCGTTCCACTGATTCTTCATGCTCAATTTCTGTGCCCAAATTCTAGGGTTCATATATGGTTTCTCGATTTCCATTTTTACATTTAGCAATTAATTAACATTCACGTGCATATGTATAATAATAATACAGTTAAGATGTAATAATATTCCTTTAGTTTCACGATAAGAAAAGGCTTTCCAGATTCGTCCATGAGGAGTAGTCTGGCGGCGGTAAAGCATTGGTTTTATGGCCTTTTTCCCTGGGTTCTTAACAATTTGAACAAGGGCGAACGGTGATGGGAGAAGAGGATGCCACTGGTGATGTCGGAGAAGGGCGACGGCGGTGGTAGAGTGACGACGACGGCAATAGAGAGATCGGAAGAGCACAATACGCTGGAGACAGTGGGAGAGAGACGTCTGGGTGGTGAATGAATACAGGGTGGGGTGTGGTACCTGAATTTTCCAAAATTGATGTGATGACCTGATTTTTGGGTAAGGAGTTCGAAACTCCTTATTTCCCTAATTAAACCAAAACATTATTGGCATGTAAGCCTATTAGAAATTCCTATTAATGGATTTTATCTTTACTTCAAATATTTTTCAAGGATATCACTCGTTACCTCACTATGTATACTCGCTCATTAATTTCAGTGGGGTAGTAGGGGAACTCAAATATGTGAGTTTGACCCACTTTTGACTCTGCTTGCTTCTGACTCCCTGTAAGCTCTTTTACGACCTTGACTTTTCGGAGGGTTGGCGGGACATGAGAGCCTTAGTTCATGCATCGGTTTACCGAAATCACTTATGCTCTCCCACTTCTTTCTATTCAAAAGGGAACTCAAATATAACCATAAATATAGAGTTACCTGGAGAGAGGAGCGGCCCTCATGCATATGTACATGTATATAAATCATACTTGTTTGCTAACCGACTTTCCACGTGCTAGTAATGTACCGAAGGAAAAAGCTAGAAACGCAGAAAGAAAGGCCGCTGGCAATTCCTGAGGTTCACCTAAACTTATTAAACTTCTTTTTAAGTATAATTATGATTTGTATTTTAGTAGTACAAACGTGTATATATAAATAAAAGTTATACAAGCATATCGTAAAGATCTACAATAAGTATAGAAAAATCTATAATAAGTAAAACAAGCCATTGTACATGGAAATCGAATCACAAAGCCTCAGCATAGCATAGCCCCCTAAACTTTAAACTTTAGTTTCTATCCAAAATTTTTCTTTATATCGAAAGTTTCCAAAAAGGAAAAAAAATTCCCATCGTTTAAAAAATACCCTTTCTTTTAAGAATGTTATTATTATTGTTGTTGTTTGGGTTTTTTGACCAAGGCAAGTAAGGCCGTTAGAACTAGACATCTGGCATTGACATTTGGACAGTTTGAGTCCGTCCCGAGATTATTATTGCAGAAACAAAAATTATAACTTGAATTAGCTATTCAAGTCAACATCCAAATGAAATGAATTCAATTTAATGTACGCTAACTAATTAGTTTATTTATTTATTAAATATACAAGTCAAAGAAATATACACATGCGTATGTACTCCGTAGTGTGCACTAATAACTAGATAAAACTAATATAAAGTAACATAATGAATAAAATTTTGGTTTCCTCAAATTAAATAACAAATGTGTAAATAATAAATAGCACTTGTGGGGACGGCGCCGGCCTTAAGCTTCCCCCTCCCCGGCTCCCCGCTAGAGCTAGATTCTGATACGGTTTATATAAGCCCATGGACATATAATTTCCAAAAGTCAGAGGCTAGATAAATATAATTTAAAAATTCAAGAAATTAATCAAACGGAGTTGACCTTGAGAATTCTTGCTATATAAGGGAAGAGATCAGAACGTTATTTAAGGAATTTAATGAGACAAAGAAAAAAATAAAAGAATGAAGACAAATTTACCGATCTATCAAAGTTTTTCACTATATGATTCAAGTCACTACAACCATATAGAATTTCACTCACCAACCAACAACCCCTAAGCATTACAAGGAAAAATTCCCAAATTTAACAGCATCTAATTTTCAACTCTTTGAACAAATCTCAAAGAGTTACAAAAAAAACTCACAGGATGCAAAGCTTGCCAAATTTTCTCTCAAAGACTTAAGTCACTCTTGTACATAAAAGAAGAAGAAAACACATCTACTTATAGGCTTTGTTGACTTAAAAGATCAAATAAGACAATTCCTTCTATGATTTGGATTCCTTTTCCTCCAATGACTCTTCTTCTTTTCTTTTTCCTTTTCAACTTTGAATTATTTTTGGCAACATACCCAACAATCTCCACCTTACCAAAATAAGCCAAAATCTTCATTTTCCTTTTTGCAGTCTTATACACAATACTTGAAAAATTATCAGGTAAGCCTTTGACACCTTGACAGTCTCATACTCTACCACATTAGTATAACTACTTAGAATTAACAACAAATTCCAAGTATTTTATTGGCTCAATATCAAAATAAACTTGCTGAAATTTGTGGTACAACTCTCTTGTTGACTTTTCAGATAGCTCATCAGCCATCGACATTACTACAACCACACACCTTGTATCACTGTCAACCAATACTCGTGTGTAAATATAACCGCTAGAAGTAACACATATCCTTTGCCATGGCACCTAGCGACATGCCATGAGGATGTACCCACTTACTTCATAGCATTTCACTCCCTACAAAGAGAGTTGAGTTGTCTGAATTCTTCGAGCCAGTAGCCGAACCGGCTCTATCTCTTGGACAATCTCAGAGTTCTTCCTCTTCTCAGAGTTCTTCCTCTTCGAGCTTACTACTAGATTCAACGAGTTTTCAGATGAAATATTACTTCCACCATTCAACCTCCTTTTTTCAGAGATTAATTTACTCGCAACTTCTGCAAAATTCACAGTCTCTTTTCCACACGTTAAAATAAATTTGATATACTCATAAGACGCCAGAAGAGACCAGACAAGCCTTAATGTTTTATCCTCCTTTTCAACTTTAACTCCAATGGATTCCAGTTCAGAAACGGTGCTATTGAGAACACTGAGATTATCTGAAATTTTCATACTTTTATCCATTCGCAAAGAATGAAACTGCTCTTTCAGATACAACCGATTTAAGAGGCTCTTTGTCTGATATAAGTTCTTAAACAACGGTCATGCGGGTGTAATCGGGGAATTTACTTTAATTCTCAACAGTAGTATCAGAGCGTCAGGTTTTGTTCAAGGTGGAGTACATAAAAGATATGTCAAAATACGAAGTGCAGAAATTTTATATGATTGTAGCGACTTGAATCATATAGTGAAAAGCTTTGATAGTCTGTAAATTTGTCTTCATTTTTTTATTTTTCCTTATCTCATTAAATTTCTTAAACAACGGTTCTGTGTGCGTAATCGGAGAATTTACCTTAATTCCTAACAAACCAGACATTATGCGTGCTAGACTTCCCCGTGTTGCGGTTTCAAGATTTGGGTTCGACCAAAAATGGTGATGATGATGAGGGTATTGGAGAAGAGCAATTCTAGGAGATCGGAAGAGCACACGTCTGAGGTGACATTCTCATGTGGCACACATTTATTGGGTGATGATTACATGGCTATTTTTTCATCATCTAATACAAATGTGCCATATAAGAATGTCACCTAATAATGTCTCATTTTCATGTCCCCTTATAATTTTTCATTAGAGAAATATGTTCTATCTGTTTGATGGAGTTTGAGTAAGGAAGATTTGGTGAATAAGCTTCCAAGTTGGGGGCATGTATTTCACATGGAATGCATAGAGAAATGGCTTGATTGGAACTCATGAGTACTTCTCTATAATCACTTCAGAAAAAGAGGAGTTGATTTGAGTGGTGAGAGAAATATTTGGAAGTAAAATGAAATATATGGTTGATTGAATGTGTTGAAAACGATCTCCCTCCCTCTTATTTATAGAAGTGAAAATCATGAGGATCGCGGGGGAAAAGGGATCGCACAACTTGTCATGTAAACTTTGGAAATCCTTTTAAAGTAATTATACACTTCGCATCTCTCAATGCCTTCTTAATTGCCACAACTCATTTTATGATCATAAGTCCACTCACTCTATCAAGAAGACTCTAATATTTTTTAAGAGAGTGAAAAAAATTTTCTTCAGCCAGTGGCGAAGCCAAAAAATTAGTTTTGTGCGGTCGGAAATTTTTTATGAAGACAAAATATAAAATAGTTCAATAATAGTTAAAAACAATTACGAATGATTTACTTTTATAACTTTTCTTTATGGTTTTTTAATTCTAAAACCGATTTACAATGACTTTAATATTAATCTTCAAAAATAGTATATTTGTACATAAGTAATAAGGTTATCATTCATCTACTCATCATTTGATTCTAAATTTTCACAGTTCTTATCAAGGAAACTTAAAACTAATAAACTAAAATTAAAAAGTACAAACCACAAAATTTAGTAACTAAATGCCAAATAAAACTGATTCAAGCATAACTCCAATTTTCATTCACTAAATCAATAATATCTTGAAAATACCTTAAAACAATAGACAACGCCATTTGGAGTAAAAGTAAAATCACTAACTTCGTAAAACAAACTTTACTCAACAAAAAAAAAAAAAAAAGGCGTAAAACAAACAATAAACTACCCCAAACTTACCAAATGAAACACAAAACTAAAATATAATTAAAACAAAACATTGAACCCGTTGAATCGGATGTCAAGAAAAAGAGATAAATTTGAAATTAATTAATTAATATAAAACAAAAGGGTTGTTTGTAGAAAAAAGTCTTACATTGATTTTTACATTGGAAACATTGAAGTAAATGTGTAAAGGGTAATGCTACAAATTCACTTCATCTCATGTCCACCTAACATCCACCCAATAGAATTACTTATATATTGCGATAATTTCGTGATAATTTATTTCTAATTTATCATGATATGTAAGCAATTTAAAAAGGTGAATGTGGGGTAGATATTTAGTATTATCCATTTGGAAGAAGACTTAAGCAGCAAAACACGTGGTAAACTTTGTCCCACATCGGAAACTCACTGGGAAATAATGAAGTAATTCTCCTTATGTAAAAATGGAGCAAGGAAGGTATTCTTTAAAAACAAGTGTCCCAAAATGAGATTTTTGTTACAAAACTAAAGGAAATAAAGACAATATTGAGGATATGGAGAAGCACAAGAAAAGAAACTATATATAGAGGAAATTTGTCACTCCTTTGTTGATGGTGATTATAATAAAGCAAACCACCCGTATTTATAGATACATGGAAAGGTAAAATGATAATTATAAATTACAACTTTGTAATTAAAAAAGTCTAATCTTTATATCAACTTGCAAGTTGTAGATGATCCAACTAATAATCCATTTGTTTGGTTCCCTACTTGCATGTCTAGGAAATCTTTTCCAATGTATAATCCACTTGCACAAATTAATTAACTTGTACCTTGTTTCTTTAACAACTTGCACATGATAATTTATTTGAATTTGAGCGTGAAGAATCCATTGAATGTAATAGTCATCCACATATATGCAACTTGCTTGAACAAATGATAGATTCACAAAAAATTTATTAAAATGCTTATAAGAGCAACAGAAGTTTTTTGTAGAGAGGGAATCCCACGTGGGATTGTTAATGGAAAGCAAAGAGGTAAGTGGGCTTTCTGTTTTTTGGGCCAAAACTTAAGAGCTGTCAAGTCCGAAATCTTAGTGGGCTGTCCCAAATCCTGGTGGGCTGTGTGGAGGTTAAGTAAATAGAAGTGGAGTTTAGAGATGCTTATAATTTACCGAAATGTCATTATCTAAATTGCAAGCTAGTCTCTACTTTTCTTTTTTCGTTGTTTATAGTTTTTATATTTTTTAGTTATTTTGGTCTCTATATTTTATTTGCCGCCCTTTTTTTATCACTTCATATAAATACTTTAATATTAAAAAATCAACTAAATATCTCGTTTAAATAAGTTTGATTAATTGAGTTAATTACTCTATTAATGATTTAATTATTCATTTAATTATGTTTGATATTTATTCTTTTAATTTGTAAAATATGTTAAATAGTTATAAATTGAGTTGAATAAGAAATATAGAATTTGGATAAAATTTAGAGATTTACGTGTTGGAGAAGGTCTAAAAGAAAAAGAGATTGTAAATCTCTGTTTTAGAGGAAAGAGGAGGAGAAAATATAATTTTGGGTTGGAGATGCCCTAATGGCATCAAAGTTTATTAGTTATTTCTCTTCTCAATTGGTACATCATTGGCTCATTACATTCACCAAATCTTTGCTCCAAATCCTCCAATAACTTCTTCGCAGAACCACCATATAGAAATGCATCCACTGTACATTGAATTTAGAATCCATGAAATGAACCCTAATTTTGTCTTACCCGCAAATGTGGTCCTCAAGAGCGTTTCCAATTCTGAAAATTCATACTTGTGAGGGGATTAAAAATTTTTACACTTGCCAATGAGGCCTAGTTCATTTGGTTAGGGAGTTAGGCTGAGGTACTGGGACATAGAGGTGTCAAGTTCGATTCCCCTATATGGGGTATTTTCTACATTTTATTGTAATGTGTATTCCCACTATATGTGGGTTTGTATTGTTGATTTTCTTAGAGCTATATTTCAATATGGTAAATATCTATGCGTATTTGTACTGCTATAATACAGATTTGTAATTACACTTTTGAAAAAAAAAAAATTTAACCTAGCCGTGCCCATATTTGGCTTCCTCCTCGCTTTAATGGTGTAGGATCAACTATGGGTGATGGGGGCTTCCTCAGCCACACTGTTGCTGTAGGCCTGTAGCCAATGGATAATAAATACCTATACAGGTTAGGTTTCCAATTCATAAAATATTGTTGCTTTTGTTGCAGTTTGAATATATTCATCAACAGGTTTAACTTTGATCTTGTTAATTACTAATTATTGGTATTGATATTGCCACACATATTTTGAATATCAATTCACCACACATTTATTTCTCATTATAATTCACATCTATAATTTGATCAAACAAGGACTTAGGCTATTAGTACCTTTACTGCGGTGGTGCTTGATGATAGCGTTAATAGTTCCTTAAAGCTCTGCCGTACATACTTGTATTATGCTTCAATTGTTGTATGAAATTTTCCAAGAAAATTGATCAAGCTCCAAAAATAAAGTATGATTATTTATGTAACAAACACCTAACAAAAAAAAGACTGATTGTTGCATGGCTTTGTCGACAAGAGATTTGCGCCTCCCTTGTTTTTGAAGCTATGCTAATCAAAATGTTTTCAAACCAGCCCAATTAGTTCAACAGAAGAAACAACTCCCCAGACAAATATGCAAAAATACCAAACCAGAGTCAAAATTTCCGGTCTCTGCTTGTATTTGTGGCGCTTTTCATCCACTTTAGACCCGTTTAGTTAGATTTATAAAATCAATTTAAGAAGATAATTTATAATGAGTGAAAATAAATAGTAAAAATTTAATTAAAATTTAAAATGTGTAATAATTATTAAATTAACAATCAAATTATAACATGTGAATTTATAAATTATAAAATTGCGCGCAGCAAAAAAAATGGACAAGCTTCACAGAAAAAAAAATTGATGGGCTTTTCCAGACGCCGGACCACTATTGGCATTTCTAAGCAACACGTGTCTACCCGCTAGTGGAATTGTAAAAAAGTACCCATTTTTTCTTTGGGAAGACTCCTTTGCGTCGATACTCATTCCTGGCCGATCATATCTTATCCACATTGTCATGGGACCACACAAGAGCCAATTTTTTTCAACTCTCTTGCTTGGTAGGTAGGAACTAGGAAGTATAGATGAATGCGTGAATACTTTTTAGGAGTTACACAATGGAAAGAGGTACTCTCCTAAAGAGAAGAATACCCCCATTACATGACACCTGATTGAAGGGTTCCTAGAAAATTTGTACTTTCTAGCGCCTTCCCAAAAGGTCTTTGGGTGTATTTGCGGATAGAGTAACGCTTCGTATTCTCTATTTGCCACTGCTTTGTAGGTAGAGGTTAAGAGAGTGAGTGATGGAACGACCCCAGTTGTAACTATACAGTGGGCAATGGTTGATAAATCAGGATTACCATTTTCGTGCCCAAAGTGAAGAAAATTACATTATATATATATATATATATATATGAAAATTAGAAACGGGGCTGACAAGTCAAAACCAAACAAGCAAGGGACCCTTGGCTCTCAATACACACACAGAATCCAATCCAACAAATACATAATACATCATTTCCCATTAATTAAACAGAAATACATCAGAGGATCGACAGATGAACGCAATCAGTTGGTGGGGTTGCTCCGGAATGATCCCAAAGCTTTTACTGCAGCAGCTCTTAAGATAAACTGGTGGTAAATAGCCGCTGCCAATGCTCCAACAAATGGTCCTACCCAGAAGATCCACTGCAACAAAATTCAATTCAGAATTTTCATCAATCCATCCCGTGTTCAAATACAATTAAAGGATATCATCATCATCATCAACAATTTTAAACAATTGCAACTTTTTAACTCACATGGTCATCCCAGGCTTTGTCGTTGTTATAGATAACAGCAGCTCCAAAGCTCCTAGCAGGGTTAATACCCGTTCCAGTGATGGGTATGGTGGCCAAATGAACCATAAATACTGCAAATCCAATTGGAAGCGGAGCCAAAACCTACACGCACCAAAACTCATGAATATACAACAAGCCAAGCTAAGCTAAAAATTAATTAATATGTACGTACCGGAACGTGGGAATCTCGGGCGCTCCTCTTGGGGTCTGTGGCAGAGAAGACGGTGTAAACAAGCACGAAAGTCCCAATGATCTCAGCACCAAGAGCAGTGCCCTTGTTGTACCCACTAGCCACCGTGTTAGCACCGCCTCCCAACCTATTGTAGAAACTCTTCATGAAGGCCTTTACAAACCCTACTCCACAAATAGCACCCAAACACTGCGCCACCATGTACCCAACCGCCCTCAGCAGAGACACTTTCCTCGCCAAGAACAGCCCCAAGGTCACCGCTGGGTTTATGTGACCGCCTGAGATGCCCGCGGTGCAGTACACAAGAATGAAGATCATGCCACCAAAGGCCCACGCGATGCCCAGCAGACCCACTCCGTCGCACATGTCGGCGCCGTTGAGCTTCTTGTGGCCGATGACGGTGGCCACAGTCACATAGAGAAAGAGAAGGGTGGCGATGAACTCCGCGATGAGGGCCCGATAGAAAGACCAGAGCTTGAGCTCACCTAAATCCAGAAGCGGAGCCGGTGGAGGGTCCACGTAGTCCTTTCCGTGCGGGTGCTGTACTTGTCCTTCTTCACTCACTTCCTTTGTCATCTTTTTTTTTTTCTTTAGTTAATTATTACCCTCGTCCCCTGTATCAAGCTGCTAAGAGAAGATAAGAGAAGAGAATGTTGCTAGCAGGAAGCCAGGACTGTGTGTGTGAGTTGAGGGTAAGGAGAAGATTTATTTATATATAAATTTAAGGATAAGGAGGAGGAGTCAGAAGAAGACAAGGGTATTTTTGGGAATTAATGTGGACCCCGTTTTAGCATGTGAGGCCTAATCATCTGCAATATTTGCTGCGCTGTGGCGACCAACCTACCGTTGGAGTCAGCCTGGCTGGCAACTGAGGAGAGCAACCCAATTACCCAAAGGAAAAAAACAAAAGCCATTTCTTTTACCTTTTTCTCTCCAACCAACGGCTCCATCCCTTTTCGATTTTCCTTCTCTTTACACATTTGGAAAATTGTACTTGTGATTTTTGTATAGTTAAAATTCTCGGTGTGTATTTACATTCACATAAAAATATATTTTATGTAAAGTAATAGAGAGAATGAATAAAGTTAAATATTAGTGATTTGTGTAGTACAAGTGAGTCTATCAGATATATAAATGTGATTAGTTTGACTAAATTCAAATTTGAACAATAAAAAAAATAGGAAAAAGTAATAGTATGAAAACATGAGCGTGATTCTCTCCTTCTGTTCTCCTTCTCATGGATTCCTTTGGCTTGTTTATATGCTTTCCATTTTCACACTATTCTTGTTGGCGTTGGTGAATTTTACATTACGTTACTTTGCGGGTTTTAATACTCAAAAGCAACGTAAAGTGTATTTACGTGGAACAAAAATGTTGTCATTTTGGCTTCTTACTTAAAAGCATGTGGCATATTTTCCTTTACTAATTTATAATATGGTCTCAAATATAAGTCCATAAAACTAATGAAAGAGAATGCACTACATACACAGACACCTGAGGTCTCCTAATCAAAATTACATTTACCTATACATTAGATTTTATTATTGTTATTATTATACAATTAGAGAAATCAAGTCCATGGAGAATAAAGTAAAATTGAAGAGAATTTGGTAAATAACATATTAGTAGTAGAATTAATAATAATAACACAAAAGTCTGTCTCTTTATAAAGAAAAGGAACAAATTTCTAATTGATATTCTGGACTTACATGGACAGCAATGATATCTTTATTTATTGTTGATATTAGGTAGAAGATTAATAATTGGATAGCAGTCTGTTCCTTCATCAATTGCCATTGTCCATATCATATATCTATTTAAAATCACCTTTTTCATTTTTAATACCAAAAATGACTATTTTTTAATCTCTAGTCTCTGGAATTATTATTGTCCAATGCGCATAAAGAAACATAGTCGCCTCGGTCCGGTTTGGCCGATTACGCGATCAATCATTGAAAGCTGCATCTTAAATTCATTTTCACAAAAACTGAAATGAATTATCTCTATTTATATATCTCTTATGTACATAATTTGTACACACTTCCCATGTCATCTTCCTAATGTCCTTGGAATGACAAATTTTGAGGGTTTGTGTAAATTTAAAGGTGTATTTATAAACTTTGTATACTATGTACGTAAATAGACTCATCGTATGTATAAAATATTGTATGTTTATTTAGTTCCGCACTAGGCATATTATTTTATTCTGTATATATGCAATACTTGTATCATTTTATTTTGCTAAATTTAACTTAAATAATTAAATTCTTATTCCCTTTTTTTTTTTGGCACCAATTAAATTCTCATTCTCAATGTAGGCAAAAATGCTCCAAAAGTTGAAAAGTTTTCAAATTTCAGATTTTCGTTCTTTTCCATGGACGTTTCTTGTGTTATTGCATGTTTATGCATGTATGTATTTTTAAAAATAATAATGACCTGTCACCACTCACCAGTTCACCTAGCTATATTTTGGTCATAATAATAATAATAATAATAATAATAATAATAATAATAATAGACAAGCAAACAAATAAATAAATAGTGATTATCAATTGCATTACTTCCCGGTCTGAATTGCCAAACACGCTGTATATTGTCTAAAACACCTTTTGTAGGGGATACACAATGATACTACAAATAAACAATTTGTTTAGAGGGATTGCTTTTTGGTGATGGCCTGATAAAAAGACAGACCATCATCATAATCAGCTATCAGGTGCCAAACAGCTGGCGTTTTAACCGTTGATATATGGATCCACCAATCCCCATTTTAATTGAAGGGTAAAGTATTGCAAACATCTTCAACCTTTGAAGATATTTGCACATTCATTTTCATCCTTTAAATCCCAATTAGTATATCCTAAGTCTCATGGACGGATTTAGAATTTTTAATGATTTAGATAGTAGTATAAAAAAGAATACTTGAGAAAGGCTGATATAAATCTTTTAGATTTGTTCTATATAAAATTTCAAAAATTTTCAGGCCGATATGTGTTGAAGCCTAGTCAATTTCCCTTGATCCATTCATGCCTAGTCCCGATCTAAGACCATATTGTGTTATATAATCACATGACGTGCATCAGGCCAAGTCATTAGAAACCACAACTATGTAACATATCTTGATACACACAGCATAGTCATGTGTATAATATCATATGTTAGATTATTTTTTTTTTTTTAGTATATTCCAATCTTTAAAAAATGGTTTTGTTAATCCAAAATTTTCAAATGTTACTACTCCATATATACGTTAGGCATAACGCATGTGACCTCCACATTAAGAGTGGCAATGGGGCTGGTTAGTCATACTTTGAACCCACCCCACAGGTCTTGAAGTCATCTCAAACCCATTCTAATCTCACGAATTCATAGGACGGGTCAAGACGAGTTGATTTATGAGGCTTCAAAAAAATAATATAATAGAAAAGAAATAAATAGATAAACGCCGGACTTGTCCACCTCCAATCTTCATTATTCTCTTTGATTAGTTGTGAACTATTCAAAAATATTTGATTCCTCTAAAAATAGCAAGAGATATATATAGTCACATTTAGTAGTATTAAATGTAAAAATAGATTTTAATATTGCAAAAATGGAGTTAATAAAATTATCTCTTTCTCAACTTTCTCTTGAGTGATAGTTGAACAACACTTAGTGTATGAAGGTGACGTAGGAGAGTTTTCTAACAACACCTTATACATGCAAAGGTTAGTAACTTGATATATAAGTTTTAGAATTTTATATTAATAATTTGTTTTATGTGATACTTGTATATATTTCAAGCAAAATGATATTTATTAAATAAGATGATTAGTTAGAGTGGAGAATTGAAACTTCTTTTTTTTAAGACACTCGAGTCGAACCTAGAATATCTCATTTCTACATATTTTAAAAATTAAATTTATTAAAATAAGGAAAATTCTTGGTGAGTCACGGGTCCAACTTCACCCAAACCCGCCCCCGAACCCATGACGGTACAGACAATATTGTCCCATACCCACCCCTATATCTGATCAAGCGGCGGGTTAATACCACAGACAATATTGTCCTATACCCACCCTTATATCTGATCAAGCGTGGCGGGTTAATACTATTACGAGTAAGTCTCTATGGGTTTATTAATCAATGTTCAAATTACCATCCTTACTCCACACCCTAAAATTAAGAAATTGGCCGCTTCTCACGCCTCGAGAAGATTTTTGGCTTGTTTGCAAAGGTTAATGTGTTGATCAACAATGTGACAAAATTGCCAATTTCTTAATTTTAGGTGTGGCGGTCATATGCATTGACTAGACTTCACTAACATAATAGTGAAAGGAATTTGATAATTTGGAATAACCGTACCTATTATTCAAAAGTTGAGGGTCTCCTAGTCCAAATATAAAGGTTGGAAACGAGAATGCAAATTAATGCCAACGAGGCGTGGTTTGCTATAATTTATAGCATTGGGCAGTTTTCTAAAATGTTGAAGGTCACGGTCGACTCGAAGTTTCAGGTATTAAAAGTTTAAGCGAAACTTAATCGTTAAAAAGTATTTTTCAATTTTTTATTTTTTATTTTAAAAATAAACACAACCATTAGCTACTTAAAATTAATTTACACCAATTATGTAGAAACACGTAAATTGTAAACATATATATATATTTAACTAATAATTTGTACTTGAATTTCATAATACAATGTTTGTGTTTTTTTGGTAGAAGTCATCATTTACACCTTTTTTCTGATATTTTGTTTTTCCTCTTTGTTCTTATATAGTGAATTACACTTTCAGGATACTTTAATAAATTATTTTGACCTTTTAATTTGATATTTGTTTTAAATGAGTATCAAACAATAAAAATAAAAATAAAAGAGAATAAAAAAGAAAAAAAAGTTTGTGTTTTTATTCTCATTATTTGTCCAAATGTGGGAATCTTCAAGTAACTCTCAGAGGTGCTGTTACAGTACCTCTTATTCCATATGACATGTATTGATGCAAGTCACGTGTATTTCAAATCTATGTTGTGTGCATCAATACATACCACATGGGGTAGGAGGTGATCTAACAACACTTTCGGAAAGTGTTTGAATATTACCGGTAGAATGTGTATTAAAAATGTAAGTGGAAAATATATAATTATAATTGAGTAGTTATCAAATCAAATGTCTAATAAATGGTAGGTAAAATTATAATTTGGGTAAATAATAAGAATCAAACAAGCTCTTAATTCATGCCTCGGATGTACCCAACACACGCTTTTTCCATGCATAGGTCTGTTGCCCTTTTTACGCCTTAGTAAAAAATAGCTTGTTTTACGCTCACTTTGTGCCTAAATGCACTTTTTTGGGCCCGTTTGGTGTCTGTTATAAATCAATTCGTTTATAATGTATTTTGAATTTTAAAATTCTGAGACACTTGACATCTTTTTCCATTGACAACGCCACACATCCATCATATCAAATAATAAATTTTTTACTTTTTAATAAAATTTAACTAATTAACTTAAGATAAGTGTCTCAAAATTAAAATTTTAAAATATATTATAAACCAATTCAATTATCAACTATACAAAAAAGACTGATGAATTGGAAAACCAATCTCTTCCGATGATAGTTGATAATTTCATTTAGCATCAGGCAAAAGTAGTCCGCTTTTTCAACTTTCACCACTGTGGGTAAATAGATTTTCCAGTCCTCACCCAACACGTGCCGTGATATAGTACAGCGACGAGATGCTTCCAGTGTGCTCTTTAGAGCTTGTTTGATACTCTTTATTTCTCTTTTCTTTACTAATTTATAATTTTACCTATCAATGATTTGACATTTAATTTGAATATTATTTAATTATAACCATACATTTTACACTATTTTACATTCTCAATACACATTTTTCCTCTCTCCTCATTATATATTCTCTCAATTTTAAAAAAAGAGCATCAAACAAGCTCTTAGTGCCGTTTCAAATTGTTTTTCAATCACACAAGTAGAGTTTTCGAGATGAGGCGGTCTCATTGGGCATCTTCTCCCAATCTTTTAAGGAGATACGTTTCAATCACTGATTTATGATATTCTTTTATCCGATGTAAGTAATAAATAAGTTTTCTTCTTTTAAAAAAAAAAAGAGTTTTACTCTCACATGATACGAATCTAATAAAAACAGTACCACAAAATATGTAACTGTTTTTGTTAGATTTATACCACATGAATGGTAAAAGAATCTTATCTAGTTTTGTCTCCAGACTCACATCTTCTCTGTTAGCGTATGTTACATACTAGTTCTGTAGTCTATTTTATTTTCTTTTTCCACATAAATTAAAAAAAATTTATTTAATAGTATTAAAAAATAAATTTTAACATTATTTCTCTATCATATCATTTTATTTATTAATTATTCTACTTTAATACTTCTATTTTTTCGACGCATTAAATAAATACATATAATAAGAGAACTAATATTTCAACTATTTTTTAAAAAGGAAACTGTCACATATTTTTAAAAAGATGAAAAAATAAACTAGACCATCTTTTTAAGAAGGGAGTAGTAATAAATTACCTGTCACTCTCACATATAAAACCAATCTCATTTTTTCACTCCCAAAGAAAAAAAAAAGACTAATTTCTTTTATAATTGACAATAATAATGGTGACATCTTTGAGGTAATCGTGTCCCATTTATAATTATATTCTTGCCTAACCCGACTCTGATATGGGACAGATAATTCTTGAGTACCATGGTCTCCGGCTTAAAAATTAAAATATGATACGCACATATTAAAGGCATGTTTGATACTCTTTATTTTTGTAATTTATAAATTCACCTATCATGATTTGACTATTGATTTGACAATTACTCAATAATCACCACACATTTCAAACTTCAATTAAATCTCTACTACTCAATTCCACTCATTATAAATTATCTTTATAAATTAATTTTATAAATCTAATCAAACGGGTTCTTACATATACGAGTGACGTGATTCATTTTTGCGCCATTTATCTTTTTTTTTTTTTGAAATTTTTCTGCCATTTATCTTTGATGATGAGAATCTTGGTTTTCAATAAAGTTTGCGCGCGGCTGTTGCAATGATATGTTAATTAGAGTTTCTTTAGGCATCATCTCCTATCTAGAGGTCATATATTCCTATTGATATTTTCATTTCCGTTTGAACAAATTTCTAGTCTTTCCTTATGTCGAATCTATTCAGTGCTTCAGTCCTCAACTCAACATGATTAGGAACGCAAATAAACAAAACCAAGAACCAAATAACACCACATGATATGCCAACTCTGTTCATCACGGTTGCCCATTTCCTGAATATGGTTCCTTTAGAATAATTTTTCTTTGTTATTAATTGTTATGTTAAACCACGTGAAAATAGAAGATACACTAGTTGGGTGATGATGGAGGTGAGATCAATTTTTAACCTGCATGTGGCAAAAATATATGTGCATGAGCCAGCCAAAACTTGTTTTATGTTAGGGACAATTTTTAAAATGGCCGAATTCAAAAAAGCAAGTTCAAATATGGTCCATTTACAAAACTTGGGCAAACATGGCTATTTTTTGAATAAAATTATATTATTGCCCTTAAGTAATAATTTTTCTTTATATCCGTATATCTCTACAATCTATCTGTATATCTCTACAATTAGCTGATTTCCAACACTACAGTTTGATAAAAAATATTTATACAATTTATTTGTAAATCTTAACATTTAATTGCATAATTCTCAACAGTTATCTGTCTATCTATTCGGTTAAACTGTATATCTCGATAGTTACATACTGTGAATCTAGACAATTTCCTTTCTTGACAGTTAAGACTCACGCGCCGTCGGCGATTGCAGGCCATGCGTCTCATTCGCTGACGAATTCCAGTCACAAATCGGTACGGTTGGCTTCGTCTCGTCATTCTGAGCAACTTTCCCTTCTGCAATGACGTCAAAATCCTACCCAATCGTTACAGATCTGGTGATGAATGTGTGATGCAAGTCTTGATTTGAGGTTTTTTTTCAATTATGAAATTATGCGTTCGCTGGCTATTTGGGCATTGTTTAGCAGATGTTAAGGAAGATTTTGATGTGTTTAATTGCTTGGATTGATGCTCAAATGAAGAGATCAAAGAATTGGGGTTTTTAGAATTAGTATTAAAATTATTGTTTAGGGGCAATTTTGTCTAAAAAATAAGAAAATGGACATTTTTACGTAGGTTTAAAAATTAGACATTTTTGAACTTAACATATTCAAAGTGACTATTTTTTGCAATTTCCTCTTTATGTTATCACATTATCACTTTGTTTGTTTACCATTTAAAACCCACTATCATTTATCAATTAATTTAAATTTTAAATTTTTGCCACATGACATCATATCATCAAGCCACATATTTGATATGATATAACTTTTTACATTATTTTAATTATTACCTCTATATGACATCATTATGTAACGACACATACAAAATTTAAATTTTAACTCTATTTAAAATTTACTCTAATTAAAAATGGTTGCCAAACGTGTTTGAAAGGATTGAAATCTCAGAAAGCATGATAATCCTCACCCCATGTGTAGCCCTGAGTTGTCGATGGGTATATACATATTAGTAATTGAAATAACAGCAAACAAGTTTGAGATCAATCACATTTCATTTCAGTCACATCTCATCAAAAAATTTTCTAAAAATTCTAATTATTGGGAGATGTGATATATCAAGCCCCATAATCTACCTTTATTACCATTCACTTAGGTGTTTGTTCTAAAATCCTTAACTAAAGATGTTCCTTTAAAGCGTTCAAACTAACAAGTTTCTATGAGTTTAAAAGGAGAGTTAATTTCACATTTCATCCTCAACCTTTATAGTTATTATCGCCTGAATCCCCAGCTTTTTTTCAACTCGCACGGCCCCCACCCTTTCAATAACCCGCACGATAGGTCCTTCTTAATGGTTTCTATCAATTTTTCTGTTAAGTCCTTAGTTAAATTACTATTTTATCTTTTATATTTTTAATTAAAATATATATATATTGACAAAAAAACAGAAAATGTGCTACCGGAAATAGCAGCTGCAACTATTTTGAGGAAGCACAAGGAGGGAGCCCCCCCCTCTGGACGTGCTGCCATTTCCCGCAACAAAGTTGCTGCCAAAAATGGTAGAAGGAGAGGGGGGTTGCTGCCATTTGCAGCGATTTTGCTATCGAAAATGGCAGATATCATAACTTTTTATTTTTTAATTTAAAAACATAAGAAATACAATGATAATCTGACTAAGAACTGAAAGGAAAAATTGACCGAAACCATCAGGTAGGACCTAGGTGAGGGCCCAATGAGTAAAAAAAAATTGAATGGTTGAGGGCCCAATGAATCAAAAAAAGGTTAGAGACCTAGGTGATAATAACTTCAAAGATGGGGACGAAATGTGAAATTAGCCCTTTAAAAAATAAAAAATTGGTGGAGCCCGGCGGGGGCTACATTTTCGGAGGATTCGAGACACAAATTATGAAAGGAGACCAAAAAAAATAATAATGTACTAGGATTCCAGATTACCGGGTCATTGAGATTGACACCTTTCTTCTATAATGCAATACAAATGTTAGCAAATTTTTTGATCAAAGGAAAGAGCAAGAACGCACGAAGGAGAATTTCAGTGTGGCAGCGAACATGCCTGGGTTGCAATTGCACGAATTGACTGCTAAAATTCAGAGAACGGAGGGTGTGATTACCATCGAAATTCACCTTGCAGTCACACAGTTATTAGCCATGGGGTTTGTTACTTTTGTGATTATTGTTTTCCCTTCACTTGGTTGATAATTTAAGTTGCTGATTTGGTTAGGCTTGTATCTCCAGATGATTATTTAAAGGACTCGTTGGCTAATGTTTTGTTTAGTGGAGTTTGAAAAGTGGGAAAAAAAAGAAAAAGAAAAAGAAAAGAAAATAAAAGAAAAATTGTAGTGCATCCTTCAATTCGTTCCTCCTCCTATGAGTTGGTGAATTTCTAACAGTGAAAATCCTAATGCTTTCACATCATCTAATAAAGTAATTAACAAACCAAATTAATGTAACATTTTTTTATCTGTTTTATTCTATTTATTTATAGTCAAATCAGATTACTTGATATAAGGTGAAATAGCACTTAAAGCATCCGTTTCAATGCTTCAAGCGAATATACTATAGATATGATGCGTTGTGCGGATAAGATCTCTAGCTAATTTATTTATTTAATAGCAATTAAAAAAACATAATTCCTAAGACCACAAAAATTAGACTATTAAATAATAACTTAAATGCTAGAGGGTCCCTCAATAACTAATAAGCAGGTAGAAGACTGCTGCTTTTCATGGTTAATTGTCAGGATATGGCTCCGGTGGGTTCAACTCTATTACTTTCCATATTGTAAACAATAACTTGACTCTCATTAATTTTACTTAGTTCCTTAAAACAGCAAAAAATTGATGATTCATCATTTCTTCTGTCTTGAATTCAGTATAGTTCATGTTCAATGGAGGTTTTATAGGTACATATGAGACAGTTGTGCATGTAACTATAACAAGGGTGGATGTGTATAACCTATTACTCAGAAATAAGCAGTGACATACCGACGTTTGAATATAACAATATGCATATTATCGGAAGCAATTCAATAATCACTCATAATCCTAGAATACGCTTCTGTCTAAAACAAAATCAATTTTTACATATGGAACTTAATTGATCAATGTTGAGGATGGAAGCAATCCGTCCGTTCATTAGGATGCACCGGAACTGCTGCCAATCATTTAATGGACAAATAATTTTACAATCCAGTGAACCTGTTAAGGAGGAAAATGGCGCATGTAAAATTATCTTACCTTGTAGATGCCCATATAAGAAAAAATGGTCAGTTAGAGAGGCAATACTTACAATGTTATTTTCAGGAGACTTCAAGTAAAAACCTTGTGCTATTATCACAATTATGTTTGAAGTTATAAGAATAAAAATGCTCAGAGAGTGCTTCCCCATCCACTCTAAGACACACGTCAGCCATCTCCATCCATAGACATCAACCTGCAGTGAAGACATTCCATAAGCAATTTTAGTAAGTTATATTCTAGTACAATAAAATTAGCTCCTCTACAGACCACCAGTAGTAGAACAGATGCATGAAAGAAAGAAAACACACACTAGAATCTGCCTGACAGCAATATTAGACTTTCCATTGTTTTCCCTTTGAGGGCATGTTTGAGAGCATTGGACAGTGCTAGAGCATGTTTATTGTTTGGGGGGAAATGGAATGGGAAAAGGAGAAGGGAGAATGAGTGGGGAAATGGGTAAAGGAGGGGCCAAACTACGTTTTTCCACCCCAAATCTCCCAAAAAAGAGGGAGAAAACCCAAATTCGGGTTTTTTCTCCCACACTAAACATGCTCTATAAAACAAAGCTAAAATGACGTTTTACGTTTATCCGACACCTGTGTCTCAGTTGTATATCATTTGGTAGACGCTTAATCTGGCTTTGGAGAGGGGTTAACAATGAGACTGTTAGCCCATATCCCTGCTGCGGATCCTAATTTATGAATGTCGAACGGTATTTAAAATTATGAACGTAATAGTCATCACTATGATACTTACCAGTGTATACAATATGCAAAAAGTCAGTCCAGCACATGATGTAGTGAGCAACATATAGCTGATAGTGTACAAAGATTTGTTTAAAGGCATACCTGAAATAAATAAATGAGTGAATGAGTGGCATGTGCATATTACTACTTAGCAAAGTACATTAAAAGCAGTAAATAGAAAAACAACGAAGAATTTCTACAGAATTTTGTCCCAGAACACACATCTGTGTTAGGGATGGAGTGAGAAAGGTATATGCCAAATTCGGAGTAATAATATCACATAGCTGGCATTATAACTTGTTTTTGGCTGTATATGCATCTTGAACTGGTAGTCACTGAATAAATGACTGCCAAACAAGATCTTTTTACTTATATATATGCCAGCTCAGAGCATTGAAAAACACATCAATGCATACCCATGTCAGCAAGGAGCAGACCAATACCCAGAAATGCAAAGGAGAAAATGGACCAATTGCGCAGCCTTTGTTTATGATCCTGAAAACAATTAACTGATGAGAGCTCCACAACAATGCTTTTAGTAAATAAATAATCTCATTAGTGATAGTCTATGTTAATCATCGATATTTACATATGCATTAATAGGCGTATAATTTATGAGTTAAATTTCCAGCAGTTCTGACAATTATACCGTGATCTCGTTTTGTCCCAAAGCTTAACAGATTGCAGTCAGGAAACAACAATAAGGAGAAAATCAAAAAGCAACTATCATCATATTAGGTTCCAATGTCTCAACCTGCAACTGTACAAGAATGTGGCCATATTGAAGTCCGATGATGCAGCTCACAGCAGCTGTTAACGAACTATCAACAGCATTGATTAGTTCAGAAGAGAAATTTAAAACAAAAAGTCATCAAATTTGGTTATCATCAAATTTGGTTAGAAGGCCTTACGATCCTTTAACTATCTTACTAGATAAGTTGACAGGGAAACCGAGAGAGAACAGGAGAAAATGAAGCATATTCTTACCTTAGAATACCTTCCGGGTCAAAAGGTGCATGACACCACGACGGTGCGGTGACTGGAACTTGACCATGGCTTGATATATTGCATTCCTGCATATTAAATGTTGTCTGTGAGTTGAACTGCATGGTATAAGACATTCATAATAATTCATTCCTCTGTCAGATACCTTCAGATTTCTATACACAGGTTTGGCATAAAGATGATTGATTCCAAGAAAATAGCGATCTATCATTCCAGCGGAATTACATGCAGGTCCTAGATCACCGCTGATAGAACACTTCACCTGCTATGTGAAAAACAAAACTCAAAAACTTTTACACCGTCAAAGAGGACGAGAGAATTAGTTCCTGATACATTTGCAAGCATATCTTCTCACGGGTTTGCAGACTGCATATTCAGTTACAGAGTAGGTCAATGAGGGGCTGGGTTCACAACACTCATTCTTTTGAACCATTAACAGATCATACAAGGATAGCACGTAATCGTTTCATATGTGATGCAAGAACACTTATCACATTTCATTCTAATCTCCTTTTCATTCTAATCTCCTTCTAGCTTGATTGTCAACACTTGACAGCTGAGAGAAAGTTGATCTCTTTCAAAACCGATAGAGCTGGTTGCAGGAGATTTTATTTTTCATTTTTAGTTTTTTTGTATTCTCAACGTTATTATGAATTATTCAGTATGTTCTTAGAAAATATAGTTATCTCCTTCAAAGAAATTGAAAAATAACATGAAGTGGACAATAACACGTTTCAAACGTTCATTTAAATTTCCATCGTCAGAACATTTAAAAGTTAGAAAAGAGGAATCAAAATATCATGTTCTCCAGTGGAGAATGATAAAAGGCACGTGGGACAGGGTAATAAACTACAAATTTATAAATTCAACCATTCAAGTTGGTTGAATACACTTTTCTATCCACAGATTTTTTAGGACATACAACTACTAACCTCTTTTCTTCTTCTTCTTCTTCTATTTTTTTCTTTTAAAAATCTATGTATAACTTAAACAACTTGTAATCTATCCGAGATAAGCGCATCTTACACCATGCTCTTACAGTGTAGACAAAGCTGTTATTTGCAGGAACCAGGGAAGGAGATTCCACCACTCTGAATTGCCAATCAGGAACGTACAAGCCATATAATAACCCCAGATAGAGTGCGCATAGTAACAAAATTACACACCTACAAGGTAAATTTTCATCTATTTTCAGAAGAATCATGCACAAAGAAATAATACTTTTAATTAAATAAAAGCAGATAACAAGAATCCTCATGGCATGGCAGAAGTATTTTTGCACTTTTCATATGGTCATGGCAGAAGTTATCATATCATTTCAAGCTTTAGGTAGCTATTTTTGAACTTACACAATTTTGGAATTTGGACCATGTCATGCATGAATGGTATGACGGATGACAAATTAGTTTTTTCCCAGAGGTTGGTGCCTCATATATGTGCATGCATGCATTAGAGTCCCACTTAGTTGAGTAACCCTGTACTTTTGTTATTTATATTTCATTTCTCCTCAGATATCAAAAAAATTATAGTCAAAGAGATGACACTTAACAAGATTTAAAGCACATCTTTCCTCAATGCATTAGCTATTAATTACAGAGAATGCAAAATCATACATGCTAGATAGGCTTACCAGTGTGAAAAATAATTTTTAGGAAAACCATGGTGCCTCCTTTGACATGGAAGCCATATTTCGCACAAAGCTGCTACAATGTATCCAATGGCTATTCTCTGTACTAAAGACAAAATAGGTATATAAGTGATGTAATATTAATATTTCACTTGCAAGTTGCATCCTTAATTAACTAATATTCAAAGAAAGACAAAAGAAAATAAATAAATGAATATAATAAAAAGCAAGCAAACAGAAACTAACTTAAAATTGAGAATATGCAACAATATAAGAAGTGACTTTTGGCTGCCATATTACAAAGCATGGATGCTCATATTTAAATAAAAAAAAATGAACATTAACAAGGTAGTCTTTTCTGCAACAGCTTCATCCTAAATGGAGGATGAGTTAATTATATACCCTTTATGCAGAAGCTAATTTACCAAATGCAAGGGCATAATTGTATATAAATTGTAATTGTCAGCCAAAAAACACCTGAAGAATGCCGAAAAATCTTATTCTTTCAATGTCCACTCCATAGGCCAAAGAATTAATACCATGGAAATATCCACCTGAAATGAAGTAAACCATCAAAAACTAAATTGTCCATCAGTATATGGTGGCTATGAGATGTCCTGGCATGCAATTAACTTTTAATTTACGGAGAGACCTTAACATCATCATGATGTCAAAGGGTAATAGTGTCAAGTTTCAAATGTTATCAACAATACAATTTTATGAAGTGATGCTTGTTGTTAGCCTCTTGGCATAAAAGATTGCTAAGTGAATACTAATCCTGCTCCATTTCGGTAAAGTCTCCCTGAGTTACTTCCCTCTTTGACTTGTATAAATGCATGCCATAACTCAAAATAAGCTAAAAGGAACACAAGTCATCATAAATGACCGACAGAAAGGAAAAATCACATTGCCAACATTAGCTTATCACCTCAGGCGGCTAGAAAAATATTGTGGTAATAATATGATTTTTTCTCAAGTAACTGAAAGGGAATATCCTAATCCGACTAATTTTCCTCCCAACAATTTCCTTTCATTTTTGTGAACTAGTATATCAACCATAACATTGAAACAAGGTGCAAATATAATATGCCGGTAGAAGGTGAAGTATAATCAGTGATTATGTATTCACAAGAGAGAGAGAGAGAGAGAGAGAGAGAGGAAATCATTGCTGATGACCTGGGAACAGAACAACGCCCTCTTATGCAGCCTTCACCGACACCAAGAGGCTCAGCGTGATGCCACTAAGAATCAAGTTTCCATGAACCTGATAAACACTGTTTTCGATGCTAAGAGGTAGATTGCTAGGAGATTTAGTGATGCCTCCATACAGAGTGATGCTAAGTTGTGGCCTTTCAAGGTTTTTGCTGGACCGGTGACAAACCCATGATTGTAGTTACATACAAGGGTGAAGAGAATCAATTTGCAGATGAGGAGATTTCCTCTATGGTTCTAACCAAGATGAGGGAAATTGCTGAGGCATATCTTGGTTTTACTGTTAAGAATGCTGTTGTCACTGTTCCAGTTTACTTCAATGACTTCCAGAATCAAGCAACCAAGGATGCTGGTGTAATTGCTGCTCTCAATGTGAAGCTTATCATCAATGAGCTGACTGCTGCCAAGCAGTGTTGGTGAAAAGAATGTGTTGATTTTTGATCTTTGTGGTGATACTTTTGATGACTCTCTCCTCACCATTGAGGAGTGTATCTTTGATGTGAAAGCTACTGCCGGTGACACTCACCCTGAAGGAGAAGATTTTGACAACGGGATGGTGAATCACTTTGTTCAGGAATTCAAGAGAAAAAACAAGAAAGACATTAGCGGTAACCCTAGAGCTCTTAGGAGGTTGAGAACTTCTTGTGAGAGAGCAAAGAGATCCGATCTCTCATCTACTGCCCAGACCATCATTGCGATACTCTCTTCTACGTGGGTATTGTTTTCTATTCTGCCATTACTTGTGCCAGATTTGATAGGAACTCGATATGGACTTGTTTAGAAAGTGTGTGGAACCAGTAGAGAAGTGTCTGTGTGACGCCAAAATGGATGATATTGTGTTGGTGGTTTAACCAGGATCCCCAAGGTCCAGCAATTGTTGCAGGACTTCTTCAATGGAAAGGAACTATGCAAAAGTTTCAACCCTTATGAGGCTGGAGCTTATGGCGCTTCTGTCCAGGCTGCCATTTTGAGTAGCGCAGGTAATGGTTAGAAGGTCCAGGACGTTCTCCTTTTGGATGTCACTTGTCTTTCCCCTGGCCTAGAAACTGCTGGTGGTGTCATGACTGTGCTAATTCCGAGGAATACAACCATCACCCTCAAGAAGGAACAGGTGTTCTATACCTACTCAGACCAACCTGGGGTGTTGATTCAGGTCTATGAAGGAGAAAGGACAAGGACGAGGGACAACAAACTTCCCATTAAATTTGAACCTTCTGGCATTCCTCCTGCTCCTGGGGGGTTCCTCTGATTATTGCGTGCTTTCACATTGATGTCAATGGTATCTTAAATGTTTCTGCCGAGTATAAGACCACAGGACAAAAGAACAAGATCACTATTATCAATGACAAAGGTAGAGTTCCCAAGAAGGAGATTCAGAAGATGGTTCAGGAAGCAGAGAAGTAGAAGCCCGAGGATGAGGAACACAAGAAGAATGTTGAATGCCTTGGAGAATTATGCTTACAACATGAGGAACGCGTTAAGGATGAGATGCCTCCAAGCTCCCTGCTGCTGAAAAGAAGATTGAGGATGCTATTGAGAGGCCATCCAATGACTTGAAGGCAACCAGCTCATGGAGGCAGATGAGTTATTTCTCGATTGCAAAAAAAATGTACCAGGGTGCAGGCGGTGACATGGATGATGTTGGTCCTGCTCCTAGTGGCAGTGGTGCTGGTCCAAGGATCGAGGAGGTTGATTAAGCTTATCAGTGTTGCTGTTCTCTCTCTGATTTTCCCCCTCTTTTGAGAGTTATTGCTATTCTTTTTTATGAAACATATTTTCATTTTATCACTGAAGACATGGTTATCTTTCAGTTTCAACTAAGCTTGGATAATATCGGCATTATACTCTTATTTAGGGGGCTAGATTTGGTTGAAAAAAAATTATTATTATTATTTTTTTTTTTCAAAAAAAAGAGAGAGATTGATCATCTTTAGAAAATTCCAGAACAAGTCATTGGCTAAGAGAAACGGCCAAATTTCACATGTAAGTTCAAATATTGGAAGCCATAAATAATATCCTAACAGCTGCTCGCATTTAAATTTCCATTACTGGGGTTCAGAATTTCCTAATTTCCTGCAGCATGTGTCTGAATTGATAATAGAACGATATGGGATTCAATTATAGGTAGTATTACCCTGTAGAAAAACACCAAGGAGGAAAAGTTTCAATGCTCTGAGGACAGCCTTCCACGTTGCGTGAACTCTGTCGGTAACTTTCTGCAAGTTCAAAGTCGAAAAGATCCTTGAGAGGTGAGATATAAGACCATTATTCAACCTAATAAGTCTAGACGTTAACCTCACTTTAATGGCATAAAGATAAAGAACAGCCCAATTTGGTAAACACAATTAGGAATATGTGAAAAAACCACGTGAGAAACAACACCTTCTCTTCCATGTTACACTTTAGCGATACCGTTACCTTGTAAACAAGTGCCACAGAAACTCCAGCAACCAGAAGGAAGAAAGGCATCACAAAATCTGCCAAGTGTGACGCTCTTCCGATCTGAACATGAGCAATGACTGGGAAAATAGAGCCAGCATAATCTACAAGCATCATAAGCTGAAAGGTAAACAGTTTATTAAGTCATATGCCATGATAACACAATTTGGACCTATTTAGGCGAGGTTAACAAAAGTATAGTGAAAAGAATTACAAATTTTGGGGAGACGGTCAAAGATGCTGGTCCTTTTTCTGATCTATAGGAATGCTATTATGCAAACTCGGGATGACAGTTAGAATTGAAAGACCTTTAATCCATGAAACCAAAACTGGAGGAGAATAAAATTCCAGTAAGGAACCTTACCACATGCAAATTTATCCCACGGGTAGGAAAGGTTTCTTAACATGAGTTGGAGCAATATTTGAGTTCAGGGATTACAATTCGATTAAGGACAAAAACTATCAGTAAACGTGCCCTCAAGAAAAATTCGAGTCCTTCCTCAGGTATTTCTATTGCTTAAACTGATGCTTTAATCAGCACTTCGCAAATGTTAAGGGGGAGAAAATTCGGTTTGACTGCAAAGCCTAGTGAAAATCTTTTAGCTGTCCTAGTTCTCCAGAATTCACACTCCTAGATGAGTTTCCCCTAATTCAAACTTGTTTTCCCTTTTTCCTTTCTAAGTTCTGGTCTATCAGTCAATGCTACAACATGACCATGCGTATATTAGAGAAAACTGAAGCTTCCAAATTTGGTTTACTTTATTGTAAATTAAATTATGTACTCAATGATGTTGTATTTATATTAAGTGGCTGTTTGAAGCTATTTATTCAAATTGAATTATAAAGAGAAATTATAAAGAGGTGATTGTTCACGTGATAGAGAGTAGCAGTCTATCGACTATAATGGAGTCTCTGTAATTTTTATGTATATCTATTAATTGCTAAGTGATAATGCAAAGTGTACTTCAATTATTCTTCTCAAACTCGTTCACCAGCTTTCTTCTTTTTCCCTGTCATCTATTCTTATATTTTTTAGCTTATATCCATTAGAACATAAAGTTCTAATTTCGGATGGAAGTGATTTAGCTGGAGATTTAAAATCCGCGATGTCAAAATGGATGTATGATCGCCATGGATCATGTTAAAACTGAATCTAAAAGATCGTGAAAATCGAATTGGAAAGCACTAGGTAAAATAATTACTATGCTGACTAACTTGTTCAAATCAACATTAAACGGAATGCAGCAAGTTTAATATAAAAACCTCGGTTCCTATTCAATTTCCAGAGCCGAAAGGGAGAGAAAATTACGAAAACGCAGAGGCCTCGGAAGACGTCCAGCGAAGCCAAACGAACACCTTTACGCTTAGTAGAGCAGCTTTTGTCGGCTTGTTCTTCATTCACTGCGGCTTGTACCTCTCCGGCGCCGGTGCTCTGCAACAACGGCTCGATTTCAGCCATTGATTTGAAGCTTTAGAGGACTTTCACCTGAAGAGCACACGGGCTACAACTTCGTTGACCGTCCTCCTCAAGGATGCCGATTCTATTTGGAAGCATGGCATCGTCTCCGGTTAGTCTCTTCAATTTTCTACGGTTTGACTTAAAATTGGACAAATCAACGAGGGACCTGGCCACTGGCCCGGGTTGTTAGAAATTGGAAAATATCGTATGTACCCGATGTTTCGTGATATTCATACCAATTAAGGTGGGAATTACTTGATTGGTTTGCCCCAAAAAAAAAAAAATGGTTTTATGAATCTACAACTTGATAAGCAAGTTGTATATATGTGGATGACTATTGCATACAATGGATTATCATATGCAAATTGTTGATAAAACAAGAAGCAAGTTGATTAGGCATGCAAGTGAGACTAAGCAATTGGATTATGAGTTTGATACAGCTACAACCTTACAAGTTAATATCAGGATTAGATATTTTAATTACAAAGTTGTAATTTATAATTGTCATTTTGTCATTTCATGTATCTATAAAAAGGAGTTGTATGCTTCATTTTAATCAATCGACAAGAGAGTGAAAATTTCCTCTATTTTATTCTCTTTTGCTTCTCCATATTGTTCAATATTGTATTTAGTTCCTTTGGTTTTATAATACGTTATCAGCATAAGATTTTAGCCTATTGAGCAAGGTGTTATAGCCAAAGTTAGTGAAGTCCGAGCAAGTTATTCATTCACCATATCGGAGGTATAATCTCTAAACCGTTTTTTCTACCGCCTATATTGGCCGGTTCTCATTACGTTTGTACATATACTATATATGTTATACCGCATGTTAATGGCTAGATTTATATGTTATATCATCCTTAAAGTATTGAATTTATCGTTTATATATAACCCTTAAAGAGATACAAGTCGTTGCTAGGTACCGCCTCTATAGACGGTTTATGATTCCTAACAAAATATTTTGTTGCTTCCAAAGAAACACATGAGAATATATTATTCTTGAAGAATATCACATGCCAGTAGGCTATATTGTTCTTGAAGAGCAAAGAAAAAAAAGGGAAAATTACAAAACTCATATATATAATAGTTGATGTTCTTGAAGTAACACAACTAGGAGTCTCATATATGTTGATATCTATAAAGTTAGATGACTTTATGGTATGTTTATATTAACACTATATGTTGAATTTTATGTTTCGTGAAGTGTTTGTTTCATATAAGAAAGCACTTCTAATTGAGAATTTAAAAACTATAATGTTAAAATTCATCTCTATCATGCCTCAAAAGAAACTTTGAGATTAAATTTGTACCTACTTGTGGGTCTTTTGCATATGCAACAAATTTTGTATGATATGAGTCAAATATCATAATAATTTTACCTTTCAAAACTCGGACATCAAATGAGTGAGATATGATTTTTCTAAGCGACTATGCCATGGCTATCCAGATTATAGTTTAGTCTTGCATGGTATACTGCTTATCACTTTTACTTGTTCTACATGTCATAATAATTTCTAATACTTCTCATTTACAAATTAAACTCATATATAAGCTCAAAAATGTAAAAAATAATTAGATACAGCGTTTGTATAAATATTGAGAATTCATGAAAGCCAACTATATTACAAGATATATTAAAAGTAGTCAACTAAATATGTGTAATATTTTATGCAATGAACTCTTATCATAGACACCAACAAGATTACAAAATCTTCAAATCTAGTACTTGAATATACATCTCCCATGTTAATATCTATTATGAATTAAGTTATGTGATATTTGAAATCCAATATGTATGTGTTAACACACTTTCTTACATATAACAATTGTTATTGATATATCAAAGTTACTAATTTTATTTTTGATTTTTATGATAGTTCTAAAATGGTAAAATGAAAAATTTGGCGAAGATTGATTTCATTGCTTTTGACATCATCCAAAAAAATTACCTTTCATGGATACTAGATGCCGAAATTCACTTAAAATCTATGGGCTTTGGCAAAATAATAAAAGAAAATAATGATGCTACAAGCCAAGAAAAAGCCAAAGCTATGTTATTTCTTCGTCGTCACTTGGACAAAGGATTAAAGAGTGAATATCTCACAGTGAAAGATCTTGAAGATCTGTGGAAAAGCTTAAAAGAATGATATGACCACCGAAAGACTATGATATTGCCCATAGCTCGTTATGAATGGTTACACTTAATGCTACAAGATTTTAAGCCTATAGCGGAACATAATTTAGAAATGTTCAAAATCAGCTCCAAATTGAAATTATGTGGAGAAAAAATTACTGATGAGGAAATGTTAGAAAAAAAATTTTCTACGTTTCATACCTCGAATGTGCTCCTATAGTAGCAATGTCGAGAACGAGCATTTAAAAAGTATTCTGAATTAATCTCATGCTTGCTAGTAGCCGAACAAAATAATAAGCTACTGATGAAGAATCATGAATCCCGTCCAACTGGTTCTATAACATTTACAGAAGTAAATGCGAGGTCATCTACTAACCGTAGACATGGGCGTGGACAAAGTCGTGGTCGTAGTCATAATCGTGGCAGTGATCCTGGCTGGGGTAGAAACCATGTTTGACATCATGATGAGTATAATTCTAATTCTTCAAAGTTTAAGAAATCGACACATGATGAAGGAAAAGGAAAATCCCATCATGCTACTAGCTCGAAGACACATGATTCTATATGCTATAGATGCGGTATAAAAGGGCATTGGTCATGTACATGTCGTACTGCCAAATATCTTGTGGAATTGTATCAAGCGTCCCAAAAGGAAAAGGGAAAAAATACGGAAGTATATTTCACAAAGTAAGGAAATACTTCCAATTTTAATCCTTTAGAAATGACCCATCTTGATACCACGGATTTCTTTGAACAAGTTGATGGAAATATGTTTTCCAGTGATGATATAAAACTCTTGATGGAAGATTAATAAATGAAGCATCATCCAGTATCAAAGTTACATTAGTTATGAGTATTTCCATTTTATGTTCTACTAGTGTTAGTGTGAACACTGATTTTGTATTCGGCATGTTATCTTCATAAGTTTTTCCTTTTCAAAAACATTAACACTAACACTTCTTTAAAAGGCTCTAAGATTGGTAAATATATTTGCTTAATAGATAGTGGTGCAACAAATACCGTCATCAAAAGAAAAGAATATTTTACAAACTTGATTACGAGAAAATCTAATGTCAACAGATTATCAGGTTCTGTAAATCTTATTGAAGACTAGGGAAAAGCTATTATTAGATTATGTGGAGGAACAAGACTTATTATTAATGATGTCTTATACTCCACCAAATCAAAGAGAAATCTATTAGACTTTAAAGATATACGTCGAAATGGGTACCATGTTAAAACTGCAATTGAAAACAATACGGAATATCTTTATATTGTTTCAAATTATACATGTGTGTTAGATAAGTTACCTGCATTATCTTCCAGTTTGTACTATGCAAGTATTAGTATAATTGAAATAAATATTTTGTTGAACCCTAAGTTCGATGTTTCAAAGGATTTCATTGTTTGACATGATCGATTAGGCCATCCCGGATCAATAATGATGTGAAGAATTATTGAAAATTCAAATGGATATAACTTGAAGAACCAGAATACTCTTCAAGCTAATAAATTTCCATGTGCTGCTTGTTCCCTAGGAAAAATGGTCACAAGACCATCACTAGCTAAAATTGGGACTGAATCTCCAGCGTTTTTGGAACGAATTCAGGGTAATATCTGTGTGCCCATACACCCTTTATATAGACCATTAAGATATTTTGTGATTTTAATAGATGTATGAACTAGATAATCACATATAAGTTTATTATCTACTCGCAACCTGACGTTTGCGAAATTGCTTGCTCAAATTATTTGATTATAAGCACAGTTTCCAGATTATCCAATCAAGACAATTCGACTTGATAATACTAGTGAATTTATATCCGAAGCTTTCATTGATTATTGTATATCAAATAGGAAAAATGTTGAACATCATATAGCTTATATTTATACACAAAATGGTCTAGCAGAATCATTAATTAAATGCCTCTAATTGACACAAATCTCCTTGTTTTAGCATGGGGACATGCTATCTTACATAACGCAACACTTATACGCATTAGGCCAACATCTTATCCTAAGTTCTCCCTATTGCAATTGATTTTTGGTCATAAACAAAATATTTCCCATTTAAGAATTTTTAGCTATGCTGTATATGTACTTATTGCTCCACCACAACGTACTAAGACGGGCCCTCAAATGAGACTGAGAATATATGTAAGATATAAATCACCCTCCATAATAAAATATCTTGATCCTCAAATGAGAGATATGAATCACCCTCCATAATAAAATATCTTAAACCCCAGACGAGAGATATTTTTATAGCACGATTTGTCGAATGTCATTTTGACGAGATAGTATTCCCAACATTAGGGAGAGAAAAGAAAAAGCTGAAAAAAGAGATTACTTGGAATGCATCATCTTTGTCTAAACTTGATCCTCGTAATGGACAATGTGAACAAGAAGTTTAAAAGATTATTCATTTGCAAAGTATAACCAATCAATTGCTAGACGCATTTATTGACTTTGAAACAATAACCAACCTCACATTCCAACTGAAAATGCTCCATTTAAAATTAATGTCCAAGAAGGACAATATGTGGCAAATGAATCTAAAGTATGCCTGAAACGTGGTAGACCAGTCGGTTCCAGAGATAAAAATCCCCGAAAGAAAATAGGAGCAACAAATCAAGACGGTGATGTTGAGGCAACTACTCCTGTAGAACATAATCAAAAAACTCCAGAAGAAGTTCAAATACTTGAGAATAATGGTAATGAATAGATCTCGATAAATTTTGTTCACACAAGAAAGATGTGGAATCGAAAAGAAACAAATGTCGACAATACTTTTGCATGCGATGTTGCATTTAGTATTATAAATGAAAACGAGGATGATGAACCAAAATTTGTCGAAGAATATCGACGTAGAAATGATTGGCTAAAATGGAAAAATGCTATACAAATTGAATTGGATTTATTAGAAAAACGCAAAGTTTTTGTGCCTATTATTCAAACCCCTGAAGGGAAAAACCCTGTTGGTTTTAAATGGGTTTTTGTGCGAAAGAGAAATGGAAAAAATGAAGTCGTGAGATACAAAGCACGACTTATGGCACAAAGATTTACTCAAAGACCTTGTATTGATTATGAAGAAACATACTCACTGTTGATGGACGCCATTATGTTTAGATATCTAGTTAGTTTAGCTGTACATGAAAAACTAGATATGCGTCTAATGAATGTGTCATAGCCTATTTGTATAGCATGCTTGACACTGATGTCTATATGAAAATCCCAAAAGGATTGAAAATGCCTGAATCATATAGTTGAAAACTTCGAGAATTATTTTCAATCAAACTACAGAGGTCACTATATAGTTTAAAACAATCTGGTCTCATATGGTATAATCGTCTCAGTTAATATTTGTTGAAAGAAGGATATAAGAATGACCTCATTTGCCCATATGTTTTTTTAAAGAATCAACACTCAGGTTTACCAGCATTGCAGTATATGTCGATGATTTAAACAAATTGGAACTCGTGAAACGCTCGCAAAAGTAGTTGATTGTTTGAAGAAAGAATTTGAAATGAAAGATTTGCGAAAAACAGAATTTTACATTGGTTTACAAATGTACATTTGAATGATAGAATTCTCATTCATCAATCAGCTTATACTGAAAAAGTCCCCAAAAGATTTTATATAGACAAAGCACATCCATTGAGTACTCCAATGATCGTGCGGTCTCTTGGTGTAAATAAAAATCCTTTTAGACCGCGAGAAGGTAGTGAGGAAATTCTTGGTCCTGAAGTACCATACCGAAATGCTATTGGTGCCCTCATGTATCTTTCTAATAATGCAAGGCCAAATATAATGTTTGTAGTAAATGTATTGGCACGATATAGTTCGAGTCCAACAATTAGGCATTGGAGCGGAATTAAACATATATTTTGCTATCTTTGAGGAACGATTGATATGTGATTATTCTATTCTAATTCTTCTCTACCAGAAGAAGTAGGATTTGCTGATACGGGATATTTGTCTGATCCACATAAAGTTAAATCTCAGACTGGTTATCTCTTTATTTGTGGTGGTATTACTATATCATGGAGATATACCAAACAAACTTTAATTGCCACTTCTTCAAATCATGTTGAACTACTTGCAATTCACAAAGCAAGCCGAGAACGTGTATCAGTGAGATCTATTATTCAACATATTCGTGGAACATATGGTCTGTCTTTAAACAAAAACATCCCAACAATTCTATACGAAGATAATGCAGCATGTATTGCTCAGTTAAAGAGAGGATTTATTAAAGGGATAGAATTAAACATATTTCACTTAAATTCTTTTTCACGCATGATCTTGAAAAGGATGGTGAAATTAATATTCAACAAATCCGTTCTAGTGATAACTTGGCAGATCTATTTACCAAATCGCATCCTATTGCAATTTTTGAGAAACTGGTGCACAATATTGGAATGTGTTGGTACAGATATCTTAAGTGATGACAAGATGAGAGGGAGTCCTAACACGTTGTACACTTTTTTCCTTTATCAAGTTTTTTTCCTACAAGGTTTTTCTTATAAAGCTTTCTAATGAGGCAACTATCAAGAATGGTGTGCAGAATTATGTACTCTTTTTTCTTCACTAGATTTTTTCCCACTAGGTTTTTTCTAGTAAGATTTTAATGAGGTATAATATGTGAAATAGTCATCAAATGTGGAGTTTTATGAATCTACAACTTGATCAAGCAAGTTGCATATGTGTAGATGACTATTACATACAATGAATTATCACATGCAAGTTGTTGATGAAGCAAGGACCGAGTTGATTTGGAATACAGGTGGGACTAAGCAAATGGATTATGAGTTGGATACATCTACAACCTTGCAAGTTAATATCAATATTAGATATTTTAATTACAAAATTGTAATTTATAATTGTCATTTTGTCATTCCATATATCTATAAATAGGGGTTGTATGCTTCATTTTAATCCATCAACATTACGAGTTGGATACATAAGCAAATGGATTATGAGTTGGATACATCTACAACCTTGCAAGTTAATATCAATATTAGATATTTTAATTACAAAATTGTAATTTATAATTGTCATTTTGTCATTCCATATATCTATAAATAGGGGTTGTATGCTTCATTTTAATCCATCAACATTACGAGTTGGATACATAAGCAAATGGATTATGAGTTGGATACATCTACAACCTTGCAAGTTAATATCAATATTAGATATTTTAATTACAAAATTGTAATTTATAATTGTCATTTTGTCATTCCATATATCTATAAATAGGGGTTGTATGCTTCATTTTAATCCATCAACATTACGAGTTGGATACATAAGCAAATGGATTATGAGTTGGATACATCTACAACCTTGCAAGTTAATATCAATATTAGATATTTTAATTACAAAATTGTAATTTATAATTGTCATTTTGTCATTCCATATATCTATAAATAGGGGTTGTATGCTTCATTTTAATCCATCAACATTACGAGTTGGATACATAAGCAAATGGATTATGAGTTGGATACATCTACAACCTTGCAAGTTAATATCAATATTAGATATTTTAATTACAAAATTGTAATTTATAATTGTCATTTTGCCATTCCATATATCTATAAATAGGGGTTGTATGCTTCATTTTAATCCATCAACAAAAGTGTGAAAATTTCCTCTATATGGTTTCTTCTCTTATGCTTCTCCATATTGTTCAATATTGTCTTTAGTTCCTTTAGTATTATAATAAAAAGGAATTACTTGATGAACTGGATATATATGCATGGTAAGTCAAATGTACACACTTGTCTTTAATTAGTCCTGAACTCCCGTAATATGTTTGGCTGATTATCCTACTATACATACATGTACTGGATATTATTAAATAACTCACAAGATTAATAACTATCATTCCTGCTACTTATATCGTCTGCCGTACAACTTTAACTTGATATTCAAAGAGGTGAAATGGACAAAAATACCTCAACGTCAATGGCGAGTATAGCATAGCCGGCCTAATATCCATCCAAAAAAGTTTTGAAATAAGGAACTAAACTTGGGTGAAATTTTTCTTCTATCATCGCCTTTGTTGTTTGTTCTGAAAATGCCCAATTTCATGCCACAAACTAAAATCCTACAAACAAATAAATTTTGGATAAATCTTAAACTATAATTATTATTATTTTTTGTAAACAAATAAATCTTATTAATAATACAATATATATCGCTCCTTACCATCTTACTATCCTTGCCACTTTGCCCTTTTAGTAAATAATATTAGTTTTGGAAAGTTAAACGACTTCCTTACCTTCCTTTTAAGTTTTAACTATGGCAAGGAATCAGTCCCCTAGTAGCGGAGTCAAGCATTATTGGATGAGTGAGTTGTATACAATATACAGTCAAACCCTTTATATGTAAACTTTCTTTATTTTTGTTTACAAGGTTTTAAAAAAAAAAAAAAATTACCTATGGCCCCCAACTCCGCCACGGCCCCCTTTTGCCCTCAAATTCAATTGCGTTTTTTATTGGATAATAATGTGCCCACATCCATCAGATTGAATTATATATATTGTGGATGTGGGTTAAACATGAGATGAGATGTATGTGTATCATTATCATTTTTTATTTTGCTAATGATCCACCCCCAAGGCCTTAGGGGTACAACAGGCTAACATCCTTTCTAGTCGATGGAAGAGAGACAATGATTTTGAAAAACTTTCAATGTTCTAACCGTAGAAAAAATTTATATTGGTAGTGTAAAGTTGCAAAATGGCAACCACTGATTTGTAGACTAGACTTGTGTCAATTTTAGTCACACCATAACTTTTACTAATTACGCCACACATCATTTGCATTTAACATCATTTAACTTCACAAATTTTCATATTTAGATCCTTAACTTTTTTACATCATAGTCACTCTTCTACATAATTCTTTAATATTTATTACATCTTGTATACAATGATATTTATCTTGTAAAACTTCTGTTAAAAGAAATAGTAAATAAGTAAAATATTGAAAATATAAAAGTAAAACAATATGCTTTCTCATAATTTTAATGTATATTTTATCAAAATTTTTTGAATGAAAGTTATTACTAAAAACAAGAAGATCTAATTAATGAACAATTGCGCGAAATAATGAAAAAAGATATTAAGGGGTATAATGTCATGAAAAATAAAGTTAAGGATCTTCAATATAATAAAATATAGTGCACTTAGTAAAGATTACAGTATGAATATATTTTCCCTACAATTAAGGGTGAGAATGTAACGCCTGTAAGCAAATAGGGCTTAAGCGGAAATGTCATATTTACTCGCTGAAACGCGGGCGCACTAGCACGAGAACTCAACACGTCCTCAAATCCCCTTAAAATATTTCCCAAATAAATCAGCAGTTGCCAAACACCTTGTTAGCCCATCGCAAGAGCATCTACAATAGAGATATTAAATCAAATTTTAGTGATATGTGTTAACTAACAACAAAAAAAATATAGGTACACTGAAACTTTAACAAAATTGTCAAATGAATCTTTTTAGCACTAAGTTAAAATTGTTGTTAAATTTAACAACATTTTTAAAAACTCCATAGATCTTCAGCCATGTGTTACAAGGGTAGAGCTTTTACAAAAAAAAAAATTTGAATAATGATGCACACTAAGATTAATAAGAAAAATAAAGAAGGGCAACCATACTTAGGAAGGGGTAAATGACATCTTTCGAATGAAAACCTATACTTAACCAATCTCACGCATAAACACGCATAATACAGATTCAACTCAAAAAAAAAAAGAAAAGAAAAAAGAACTCAAATCTTTTTATTTAAGTGCAACTTAAAGCTATACAATGAATGAAAAAGTGAATAAATATGTTGCTCAAAAGGTCTACATACTCTAAATTGGTCGAGCCCACAAAAATGTCAAAAACAATAAAAAACAAAAACGTAAAGTAAAGATACAACTCAAAACAGGAAAATGTAATATAATTTGAGTAAAAAAAACAAAATTAACAATACCAGAGCTACTGGTTTAATTCCCCCTCGTCGACCTGCCCCTTAAAAGTTGGTGTCATGAGCTAAAAACAGACTCGGACACAAGTTATGCACATTTCTTTAATCACCAGCAACCTATACTATTTAATGTACTCAAGTTAATTGTAGAAAATAAAAATAACATCATTTAAATTAGGAATCCCACAAAAAAGAGAAAAAAAAATCCATTCAATTAAAATAAAACAAAATTAGGGATTAATGATGTCATGAGGTAAGTATATTAGAATTCTAATTATGCCAAACAAAATACAGGGGAAAAATTAGTCTAATTGTGTCCACCAACTCTTGAATTATATATATACTAGTAATCTCACCTGTGTAATGCACGGGAAGCTATAACTGATTAAAAACATAATAATGACAAAAAAATTAGAAAGGATAAAAATATAAAACCATTAATTTAGTTTAACACTACAACTTTTGAAAGACTTCTTTGTATACAACATTGGTGGTTGAATTCATTAGATTGTCGTCACTACCAAAATTTATTGGTAGTGAAATTTCCTTTATCATAATGTTCCGATAGTTTGAGCTAGATGATAACCTGAAGAGAGCAACAATAGATGATTAGGAGTTTCTTTATGGCATTTTAGAGACCAGTATGTTACTTTCGTCTAAAGAGAGGAAAAAATCTGGTGCTTCGCTTCTTTAAGTTTCTCTTTACCTGATGTGTTTGGCAAACCGGTCGAGCAGGTCCGAGTGAGACTCATGAGCACTCTTCACAGCAGATTTGTCATCATCATTGTATTGAGTTGCCCATCCATGAGCAACACCTGGGAATATCTTTACATAGCTATCAATCTCGGGTTCACTGATAATATTCCTCCCAAGCATTTAAGGTGATCAGTTGTAGCAAGCTCGTCACTCTCAGCTCCCAACAAAGCAAATTGGACATTTAGCCTCATTTATTTCATCTTCCGTCATTGGACCTAGATGCAACACTACTCTAGCCTTAATGAAATCTAAATTTACCAATTTCACTACATTACAGCACCTCCCCAACAAAAAACCAGCTGCTCCTACAGAAATAACTGCCGTCGCATCCTCATAGCCTTTCCGTAGCATAAGCCTCTAACCATGCTACTCGATCAAATTCAGGGTCATTAGGATCAATTGGTCACCATGATAGAAATAGGATAAACTACTATGTACACAGTAGCAGCTGCAACTTTGTCGACAAGTTTCCTCAAGTTTGGAGCTTTATACCTACCAAAAGGCATCAGCAATTAGAAGAATAGCAACTTTGAAATCTTAGGATCCAGTTACATATGTTTTGAAACCTGCCATCCCTTGTACACTCCCGGATCCACATAATGGGTCAAGGGTAGGTGATTCTCACAGCACAGGGGGGCCTAGCATTTTATATTAATTATGCTTTCACACAATAAGCAGAAGAGCCTGTTTCCGTGTGGGTCACAATAAGATCTATAATTCAACAAAGTATTAAAAAATACCGTCCAAGTCAGATCAAATTCAAAAGTGGATAATTATGAAAAATATTTTTAAAATTTTCACCCAAATCTCATTATATTTCTGGACACAGAATGCAGCAAAATTACACCTACATCACAGGATATATACATATATATATATATATATATAGTTGTTTCTAGAAAATACCATTAAGATGATAGAAATCGGACAAAAATTAAAGTTGTTTCTCATATATGGATATGGCTAGATACGACTTTCAAGAATAGAATAACTCATAAATATTTCAAAGAACCAATCAAATCTGAATACTCACCAATGCATGAAAATCGATTAACTTAAATTCAACCTATAAAACAGAAAAACTTCAGATAAGTAAAGATCGACTGCAACAGGTACATAATCGACCATCTGCAATAGCATATATGCATTTTGCTCTTGCAATTCATAAAGAGGCTAATCCCAGATGTGTAAAGACTTTAATAATCAGATTGCAAAAGCATAAGCTGTCTATTAACGTATTGCAATCAGTATAACTATATCTATCACCCATCATAGAAGTGGACACTCCGCAATCGCATAGGATAATTTTGAATTCATAATAAGTTGATAGGTACAAAAATAACTGAGTGGAGGCCAATAAACCAATTACTTCAATCAAGGACTTCTATTAAAAAAAAAAGTATATTCCTACGTTGGAGCTTGCATCAAGTAAATGAGCTGTTGTAGTCCATTATAGTATGACATACATCACTATGTAGCATCAAGTAAATGAGCTGTTGTAGTCCATTATATATGACACACATCACTATGTAGCATCTAGCGCAAAACATAAATTATAAAAGTTACTCGGAAATTATGCCCAATGCTAATATGAAACAGGAACGTATCACTAAAGAAATGTCTCATTCATTAGGCAATCCAGCAAAAAACAAAAACAGTACACTTGGATTGGCAAGGTTCAACAACATTCCAATACCTGTCACAAAAATGAAGCCCAGATCAAGCACAACCTTGGCCAGCTAAATGATTACCAAAAATCAAATATTTGGCTAAATTTTGCCCAACTAACCATCCAAAAAGTTCCAACAATTTACAACCCACAATTCAAATGTATAAATAACTAAAATGGTAACTTGTATAGCAACCATAATAGCATGTTGCTACCAGTTTTACAAAATTCCCAGCAATTGATAATCGTTTGACTCAAAAGTTAGAAAATCGATGGATAGTATAGAGAGGAATAACAAAGACTATATTCTTTAAATTTTCATTTAAAACGGTACAATCTACAGTTTTTTGGCCAAATTCTATTACTTGACATGTTGCTAAGAGATAAAGATAAATAAACCTAATCAGTGATATTTGTATAAATTTTGATAAAAAAAGTTAAATATATAATTTATCATGATCAATAGCTTTTCCCCCGACTACGTATCGAGTTAAATATTCAGCTTATCAAGATCAATAACTTGAATTTTCCCCTTTTTTTCAAACTACGCATTAGATACTCCATTTTTTTCAGCTAATAATGTAAAGTAGACAAAGCACGGAGCAAGATTAAAGAGCATAAGTGGCTTAATGAAGCCTTCGAAGATCAGAGAGCGAACTATATATATAATTATATTGTATTTCCAGAAGGATGGGAAAAGAAAGTACATTTCCATGAACATAGCCGAATCTAAAACCGTCTAATTTTTCCAACCAACCTAAGAAAGTTCAAAGCATCATATGTACAAATTGCAATCTGAAAACCGACTAAAATTATCTTCTTCATGGAAATTTCTTCAAGAAAGATGCACAATACGAAAAACTATATAATTATTTCCATGCAGAACCCCAGTGTTTGTCCATGATCTTGGATATTTTCCTTCTCCTTTTGGGGTTAGAATTTCCTAGATTTTATGGTATAGGCGTTTACAATTTTAAGGCACTTTTTCAAACCCTTTCTGAATCCAAGCTCAAAAATATTATATGTATAATTCATCTTATTGAATAATTGGAAAAGAAAAAAAATTAACAAAACCAAATTTAATGTTAAGCAATATTACCGGAAAAATCAAAGTTTGTCTTGAAAATTCCATCTTCATCTCCATCCGCCTACTCAAAACCAGTGAATTGCAGCGGCATTCCCGTCGTAGCTCTCCATCCGCTGGTAAAAGACCAAAAACCGAAGCCATAAACCCCGCTTCGAAGAACCCTAGTTTCTCGGAATTAGATGCCTCAGCTATTATCCAATAAGCAACATCACAAGGAAAAACTCCCTTCTCATGTTTGAAGAACTGCAATTTCTCCATCTGTGTATTTACAGCCAGCGGGGTTGCACGGAGAAGAGGGACAAAAAGGGCAAAATGAAAAATTGAAAATGAAGAAGAATATATTTAGAAAAGGGAAATTGGAACCTGATTAGGATCATCTAGCTGATGAAGATACGAAATGCAAAATGCTTCTATGGGAGAAAAGTAACCTGGAGGTTGGAACGTAGGGAGAGTGGCAGAGAGAGCTGACAATGGTAGTGTGGCAGAGAGAGCAAATGGAATTTACGAAAAAGAATTAGGAAAACAATTCACTGGATGCTGGAATCGGAACCTACATTGGAGTTAAGTTTCACATCCGAAAAATGTATAGTTTTTCAAGGGAACAAATAAAAAAAATTCAACATGATTTATAGAAGGAAAACCCAGATTCCATTAAGATTTCCAATAATAGGGTTAGGAGATGGAGCAGGAAAATGGGGAAGAATTAATAAATATGGAAATAATAATAATAATAAATAAGGCGCCGGATGGAGGATGCACCGCAAGAGTGTGGTATCTATAGACATCTTGGAAAAAGAGCGGGAAAAAATGTAGTGTCTATAGACACAACAAGATTTAGAGTATAATATATATATATATGCCATTATTTTATTTTTTTAATTTAATTTCTTGTTGAGTCAACTTTTGGCAATTATCAAAACCACAACTAACCATCAGATATTCATGATTTTCTAAGAAAACAGATCGCCCAATCTCCAATCACACACTGCCAACTGGCATGTGTCATGTAAGGTGGCAGTGTGTGATTGGAGATTGAGCTCCTAACTCAGAGCCTGATATATTTCTTTAGCTACACTATCTAAGTATTCTTGTATGTGACCAATCTAAAATCACAATTCATATGTATTTTGGATAATTAATTGAATAGTGTGAGCCGCATAATTTATCCAAAATGATCTCTCGTCATACGCCTAGTGAGGTTATTCTACCAGATGCATGTGTGGCATGAGATCATTGACTCCATGTGAGTTGACTCACTGTGGACAATTTCATGTGATTTGTTAAATAATCTCTTACCATGTGTGCATTTGACGGAATAATCTCGCCAAACATATGATGGGAGAAAGGGACTGCCTGATTTATTGCACTAGTTTAATTTAACACTTTCTGATGCGTACCCGGAAACATCACAACCCTAAACCCACAAATTATAGGAATCACGCCTAAGAAAGTCTCATCGGATACAAATTAGAATGAAGTTATAAAATTTGAACCCGCTAATTTATTAATCAACGAACTCAACTTTATAACACACCACAAAGATTACGATCAATATTCTTTGATAAGTAAATATGCTCTTGAATCCATAAGAGAAACAATTGAGAACAAAATTTTTCAATTTGACAAACAAGGGAAAAATGCTAATTTAATATCTCAACTTAATAATATTTTTGAATGTCTATTTACAACGAAATAAAAAGGATTTATATAGTATGTGGAAGACCTAATTGTGTTAGGAAACAAGAAACTACCAAAAAGGAAAAAAAAAGGAAATTAAAAATAAAATAAAAATTAGGATAATATTCTAGTACGGCCGCATGAGGTCGCATGAAGGTCGTATACATCTGGCAAATTGTGTTCTAATATACATAATTTTTAGTATGAAACTCGGAATTGAGATTCGAAAGTTGCGTTGGACACCTGACTCGATAACTTTTTGATAATATGTTTTGCTCCTATGTATACCATATGCATCATAATTTTGTAACCCAAATTTTCTTGTATGCATAAATTTAATCACACTTTTATTAGACTATGAGGTGAGTTGGGCCGTATCATACCCTCTCTCTTAAAGACGATTCATCCTTGACTCACCCTATGGTTCAAAAGAATGGCAAAATCCACCTGGATCAAAAGGAAATGGATTTCCAACACCAATAAGATCGATCATGAGATACTTATCACTTTTGGTGTCACATTGAAATGGAAGTGTAAATTTCTTTTGCCATAGTTTGTAAAACTTTGCCTTCAAATTTTGAGTGTAAACTTTTACCTGCAAAAAAGATAGAAATAAAATGGGGTGTGGCTTGTTAGAGTCATGAAAGACAAAGTAAGGGTCCTTGTATGCATGCGGAATCACTTCAGCCTCAGCCACATCGTTTTTAATGATCAAGCTCTCATCATCTTCCTCTTTAACTTCAAGGCTTGCTCAATCACCTCTGACTTCTCAACCTCAATTTCTGATGATGCCTTATTTTGCTCCTATTCTTCGACCATTTTTTCTTTCAATTCAATAATTTTGTCCTCAATTTTATTCTCTTCAATCTCTGTTAAATATCTTTTTTCTCCTCAATCTCATTCTACTCCTTTTTACTTTCCTTTTCTAATTTTTCCCGCTCTTGTTTTTTTAACTCCTCACTAGTCATCCTTAATGATTCATTAAGTTATTCAAATGTATCACCTTCTTTCCTTATCTTTCTTTGGTCTACACCTGCTTGCTCTAGTCACAAAGAAGCAAGAACAATCTTTCTCCGCAATTTAACAAATTTATATCTATGTTTACCCCGATCATAAACCTCACAGATATCATATCGCTATTACTCCCATAATAAAATATGATAATAATTCACAAGAACCACATCACACAATGTTATATCATTATATGTTCCAATGGCTAAATTTACAATCACCTGCTCGGTTACCCTCACCTTTTCACATCCATCCAACCACAAGTATTAGGATTTATGATACTTTAATAGAGGTAAATTTTCTCATTTGACAAACGTGGTGCTACCCAAATTAGTGGAATAATTTTCATCATGACCACACTACATGGCTTATCATTTACCAAACACCTAGTTTGAAATTTAAATTCACAAATCTCCCCCATTTACCAATAAACTACAACTTTTCTCCTAAGCATCCACAAAATCCCATTCCTCAAACTCCAAAAAATAACTTCCTTAATCTAATGCCACAAACGCAACAAAAGAAAAAGGAAAAAAATTACCCGACTTGGAGCCTTTGCTCTGATACTAGCTGATACAAATCCGGAAGCGTTACTATCCCTGAACTCTTAAACTATAGGAATCACGCCCAAGAAAGCCTCGTCGAATACAAATTAGACCGAAATTATAAAATTTGAACCCGCCAATTTATTAATCCATGAACTCAACTTTATAACACGCCACAAGGAACACGATCAATATTCTTTGATAAGTGAATATGTTCTTGAATCCACAAGAAAAACAATTGAGGACAAAATTTCCCAATTTCACAAAGAAGGGAAAAACCCTAATTTTATATCTCAACTTAATAATATTTTTAAATATCTGTTTACAATGAAATAAAAGGATTTATATAGTATGTGGAAGACCAAGTTGTCTTAGGAAATAAAAAAATACCAAAAAGAAAAAAAGGAAATAAAAATAAAATAAAAATTACGAAGATCTTCCGGTACGGCCGCATGAGGTGGCACGTAAGGCCGCACATTTCAGACACTCTGAATTGGGCCACATGCGGTTGCGTGGTGGTCCTACAAATGTCGCATACTTTTGGTAGATTGTGTTCTAACATACATAATTTTTAGCAGGAAACTCAAAATTGAGATCTGAAAGTTGCATTGGACACCTGGATTGATAAGTTTTCTGATGATATGTTTTGCTACCATGTAAATCATATGCATCATAATTTTGTGACCCAAATTTTCTTGCATGCATAATTTTAATCACACTTTTATTAGACTATGAAGTGGATCTTCTTGGATCGTATCACTTCCAATGTATTACTAATTAATAGTTAAATTTAACATGATGACATATCACTTAACACTTTCTTAAAGTTTACTTTATTGCTTACGTAGCTAGATAAAATTAACAACTCCATTGTGAATGCTATAATGCAAATCATAAATATGAAGGATAGGGATTTTTGCGTCTTGTCAAGACCATCTTTGATGTATTACCAGTGGTGGGGGGGTTTGCCAGGGTATGCACGTGCATACCTAGGTCTGCCTGTGATTTTTTTCTTTATAATTATTATTTTTTTATTTTTTTGAGAACTTGAAACAATTATCGATTTCCTCTTCTTTTCCGTTCATATTTGTAAGGAAGAGAAATCAGTATATCTGGCAGTGAATCTTGGATGAGGTTTATTATGATTTTGAAGAATTAATTTCAACCACCATAAACAAGTGAAGAGTTGCAAAGGTTCAAAAAAAGTGGCCGAAGGGAGTTGGTAGGGAAGAAAAATAGTTACTTTTAGCATAGACTTACCTATTTGCCCTTGTGTTCATTAAACTAGTGGCGTACCATGCTATATGTTGACCCATGGGCCATTTCAACTATTTTTTTCCTTAAAAATTGCGCAAGTTAAGAATTTTCTCATTCAATTAGTAGGAAGAAATGCTTTTACTCTTATATATTATTATCATAAGATAGTATTGCGATTGAATGGATAATATAATATGAGAATAATTTAGTACAAAAAATATGAAATTAGTAAATTATTAAAATTATTACCATTGACTCGTCTATTTTTTGTCTTACTACTTGCGAATGCTTATATACTCAATTTCTTGTTATGAATGTGGAGTTGATATTTGAATTTTAATACTTTACTTTTAGCTAATGAAGTGTAAGTTATGTTCACTACTTCATTTATACAATTTTCATATTATTTTTCTATTTATTACAATTGGTAGCGAATTTTTAGGCCTTTAAAGAAATAGAGAACTTTTAGGGACTTTCAATATTGCTACTACTTGAAAATTTTCGACCTTCTTTCAAAGCCTTTGGGAATTATTGTTTTGTTTCCAAATTCCTTTTGCAAATTAGTCATATAATGATAAAATTCAGCATTAGAAGTTATGAACTAGTTATAAGTTGATAATGTAGTATATATTACAAATATCTTAACTAATAATAGATGAACATATATGCAATATGTATTTTTTAAAAAGATGCTAAATTTGTATGTTGAGAAATTATTATAGTACTAGATAACCCGATGTTTGGTGTAATTATTATCATTATCACAATTTTTGTTGTTGTCGTCGTCGTCATCATCTTATTTTGTTTAACTATAAACTTTGGCAAATGGAAAAATGACATTGTTAAAGTTGAAGTTGAGATCGGAAGTTATATAATTTGTGCATACCTTTCATCAATGTTTAGCTCCGCCACTGTGTATTACTATGATATAGTCCCTTTGATTTGAGGTGAGTGCTCCTTTTGCTAAGCCTCCCGAAAAAACTCTTATCCAAAGTCCCAACGTTTTCTAAATAATAGTCGAAATAAGATTATCTTCTTGTCCCCTGTTTTGTTGTTCCCCATCATTACAGCATGATTCGGCATCTTCTTTGAGGAGCTGTTGGATTCTGTTGTTTAATGACATAATCACGGCTTCATTTTCCGCAGCCATACTGCGCCATGTCTGCTTCTCAATCTCTATTTTGTTTAAGAAATCCTCCAGCTGCATTGTTCTATTAACGGCCTTTGATATCTCCTCGTCCTTCTGTTTTAGCAAAACTTGAATCTTGGATTCATATTTCTTGATAACTAATGCAATTTGTTGCTTTCCCTGTTCCTGCAGAGCCAATCTTAATCTCTCCTTCTGTTTCCAGAGAGAGAAGAATATGCATCATATATATCTTTGGGTATTTTTTTTCTTTTAAAAAAAAAATGTAACTGAATTTGTTAATTTCTAACCTGCAGAGTGATGAGTGCTCAATCTGGATCCTCTGTTTCTCAATCTGGGGAGCAAGATTCTGAGAAACATCCATTGTTTGGTGATTGATGGAGTTGTTCCTTGGAACCAAAAAAGTCTGATTTTTCTGTAACTGATCACACTGTATAAATTGCTGCTGTTGACGAAACTGAGCGGTGTTTTCAGAAGTAGCCATGGGAGGGAGTATAAATGGGATTGCAAAAGAAACTGACCATAACCAACAGCAGAAACACCAAAGAGTAACGCTATTATTCCTGTGGTCCTTGTTCCAAACACAAATTCAACCCAAACAAAGTGTTCACGAGGATTTGATTTCTTTCCTGAATGGTGGAGATAAAATAACCCTTACGTATATGGATGATCTGAAAATCGATTCTTCTTGGCATGCGTATGGGCGAAACGTGTGTGTCTATAAATTGGGGGAAACTACAAAAAAAATGAAAAAGGAAAATAAAGAGGCCTGGCTAGGATTCTTGATTTTCTCTCGCTTTATTTTCTCAATCTTGTGATGCGTTAAAGACAGATGTATCGGAACGGGAAAGCAAAAGGACGTGTATTACAGTATTAGTATAAGAGTAAACCACCATTCTCATTATTTTATCTACACAAGTTTCCCCAAACGTTCCTGATAATGTCAGACCGAACACAATCAAAGCACAGCTTGGAAATGGAATTTTCTCATTAAACAACGTTCCTGAAATGTCTAACCGAGAGATCAGTCACAAAAATCTACGTGTTTTTTAAGGAAGCAAAATGAGTGTTCTCATAAATTATCCCAAATTTGCCCTTTACTGACATGTTGTCCTAAACAAATAGAAAACTTGAGGGAATGTGATATTTGGACATAACACATGAATATATGAAAGGTTGTAGAAACATGGTGGAAAAATTGATGACAAGACTACGTAAAAAAAAAAAAAAAAAGAGTTAGGGATGTAGAGTGAAAATTACCCACATTTTATTCCCAGCTCGCTCATCACTGATGTGCCATTTAATTATGAAAAATTTGATAGAATTTGACATTGTGGACGGAATACGTGAATAACTAAATATATGAAAGTTTAGAGAGAAATCCGGTAATAAAAAATAATTGGGACAAGATTATATCAAAATTGAAAATCTGGGGATGGAAAGCCTAAATCATCCAATGCTAAATATTGACGGAATTCCAACCGCGTTAATAACAGTATCGGTCCTCAAGTTATTATGTCATAATGGTAAGACAACCTTATCATTTTGTCATAAGAGCACATCAGTCTCCACTAATAAATACTCCCTCACGTCAACGCAAAGATAATTCTCTATTCTTTTTACGTTTGTCATAGTAAATAATAGTCCACTTTTTTATTTAATTTTTTATATATGTTCTAATTTACTCATATTTATTGTGTATTGTAATCAATAAAAAAAGACAATTAAAATAAAACAATAATAAGTGAATAAAAAAGGAGTAACATTAGACCAAGGGTAATAGCTTAAGTGGTAAAGAACAACCCTTACCAGGACGAGATTCTAAGTTCGAGTCTATACCCCTCCCTGAAGTTCCCTCAATTGTATAAAGAAAAGAGTAACATTAATTGGATTTTCTTAATTTATGTGAAAAATAAATATGGACGGTCTTTGTGACGGGGCTATATTTACAAGACGGATAGAGTAATAATCATTACAAGTCCTGACATTGTAAAACTACTTTTTTTTTTTTTGGAACAGTAAAACTATATTTCTGGTCTCATAAGTTAGAGAGAAACTTAGGTATATCAGATGTATATTCTACGTAACAAAATGCATGTCTATTATTTATCAAATGTACCACATATAATGTACATCTGTTGTACCTAAACTTCTCTCCACAAGTCATAGCTCATGTTGGCATTTATAAACCTGTATTAGAATTTTCAAAGACGGACAAAAGTAAAAACACAATGATTCGTCATTATAGTCTACAAGAGAGAATATAATGAGGACCGATGGTGCAATTTTCTCATTCTACCAACCACTTTTCTATTGGTAGTGGCACGAAATATTCATATATTAGTGTAATCAAATGGAGAGATGTGTTATTTATTAAATTGAACTTATCATTTAATAACATATAATAACATTGATAATCACCACCATTGTTAAATACTACTAGCTAGCATTACTCTATATCTCTATTCCAAATTGTTTGATGAATCATCAGTTCCCATAATTAAAAATTTGGGATTTGGAATATCTATTTTAATTATAATGAGAGACATGCATGTTTGGTTGTGAAAGGTTGAAAATATTGTTGAAATGCTTGGAAAAATAACTTTAACATCATCTGGAATTTTGGTTTGTGCTTCTAACCCCCCTGGGATCTGTTGTTGTGGGAAGTTATGATATACGAACATGTGGTCAGTAATATGTACAACATTCACATGTATCAAATTATCTGGATTCACGTTCTTATATTGTGTGCAGATGTAAAGCATCACAGATCACAATTAATTCATGGGTGAATCGACATTGATTCATCAAAAACATTTCAAATACTAAATGGGAAGCACATATTTACTCAGGAGAAAATGTAATTCTAGAATTAATGGTATCAGAGAGAAGTACATATTCGAATTTCGAAACGGTATCACATGCGATAATTAACCTATTTTATCAAAAAGTTTATGAGTTAATAATTAAGGAAGGGCAGCAAAGGAGCTTAGTGTTATACGGTATTAATATCATGTAACTAGTCTCGTGGATTTAGTACAGCAATGTCACCACAAAACGAGCTACCCAATTTTTTTTGGACCGATAAAATAAGTTGCGCAGTTATTAAATGGTACGGGAGTGGTTTACTCTCTCTCTATATATATATATATACATATATACACATATATATATAAGGAAATTAGTCTGCGGTACCTTTGTACCATATTTTTCCAGCCAAAACTATTTAAGTGAAGGTTGTTTTAGTCTTTTGCTTACATGTTAGGTAAATTCTGCGGTAAATTGTGTGTTGGACATATAGCTTATCTTATACTAGATGTGTATCTTATCTTCTTAAGTATTTTGATAGATTTATCTTTATTCAATTTTTTTATTTTTTAATTCAACATTTTTTAATATATATATTATCTAAAAAGTATTTCGTAATTTGGATTAAGCTATTTGTGTAAGTAATGTATAATTTTTATTATTTTTTATATGTTTTTAAATCGATTTGTAATCCGGTTATATAATATGGTTAAACTTAAATTTCATAATTTACAAAATTCTCATTAAGGTATGGTCATAGAAAAAAATAAAATGTTTGATTTCTTGAGATCTATGAATGATAATGCGCCAGGTTGAAATCGGGTATGCTAGACCCGTTACTCTATCCATAAAAAAATTGTCCTATCCCCATACCCATCCCCACTTAAATCGGGCATGGGTCGGGATGGAGCGGGGTGGGCAATAACTAATTTATTGGTCCATTTATATATATTTATATATTTTATTTTCATATTTTACTTAATAAATAATATTATAAACACGGACGGTATCCTCAAGATTTAATTCCGAGTGCGATTGAAATTAATAAACTTTCTTGATAAGTTTCATTATCTTTTTACTTTTCAAATCATTAAAATTTTATTGTAAAGATTTTTATTTTTGACAAGAAATGATTAAACGGGCCGAATATGGGTAAAAAGTGTGATAACCTTCCCCGACCCATTATCAAGTGTAGCCGATTTTCTTTATTCTATTCTCAATCTAATTACCCGTTTAGTCGGGTATTTTCCATCTTAATAGTGTCCAGTACCCGCGGGTATTAAGTTTGATGAGATTTTTGTCATCCCTGATAAGTTCACTTAACAACATTCATATCGAGTAAAATATAATAATTATTAGTTAACAATAACATAATCGAAATATTAGAGTTCAACGTGACTAATCATATGTTACTTAATATTTTACACTAATATTAAGATAAAATTTGATTTGATATATTCTCGTGTAATGTACGGGTGAGAATCTAGTTAATAATAAGGAAATCACAAATGTTCACATATATAATTCAGAGCATAACATCCCTTAAATGTCTAGTAATGCAAATGGCGTATTAAAATCATAAAACAGTACAAAATCCATATGAGACGTAAGATTTGGAGAAAAAGTGAAAATCTGCAATACGAAATTGTGGAAACCGTACGAAGACAACACAAAAAGGGAAACAATACAGGAGGATAAAGATAAACATGTATAATTTTGGGAGAAAAATGGAGAAAATATGGAATCTCAACTTCTGGAAACGGTGTGATGTGTCTATATTGAATATGAAAAATTAAATCACAAGATTAACCATTATACAGTTACGCAAAAAAAAAAAACTAAATAAATAAATAAATAATACTTCCTATTAAAAATAACTGCTAGAGTTTGCCAAAAAAATTTAAAAAAAATAAATAATAATAATAATAATAATAATAATAATAATAATAATACTTCCGATCTCTGCTAGAAACCCATCGGGTCAAATTGCGACTTTTAATGTAAAAATGCAATAATAACTAAACTGGGGTAAAATTGCACCCAAAAAAAAAAACTGAAAAAAGAATGTAAGATGTTTAATTCTCTCTTTTCTCTCGAAACAGCAACATCAAAAAGATCGGAAGTGTATTTTAAAATGAAAATAGAAAATTAATATACAAAGAGAATGCAGCCTAAGTTCTTACGTTTCGAGTATGATGTATGAGATTTGAACTATACATGCCCCTCCCCTCCCTATTTCCCCTTATATAAAAAAAGAAAAAAAAACATATGTTGTCAGTAGGGATAGCAACAGGTCGGGTTTGGGGCTGATCGGCGCCGCCCCACCTCGCTACCCTGGCTATTTCGGGTCAGGGAAGCAAACTGACCCGTTTATTTTTTACGTAAATTTTTCTTTCTAATTTGATTGGTTTGACATATTCTAGTTGAAAAGTTAGATAAACCATAACTATTAACATAATTATAAATTACTTGTAACATACAATATAATTGACAAATAACAACTAATTAGAAATTATTTATAACCTATCTGCATCAAATACCATTGTATCAACTCTCCTTCTCAAAGATGAAAAGGAATTGGGGGGTTTTGGTTCTCTTTCTTCAAAGTTCGAACGAATTGGGGTTTGGGGGTAATTTGGTTCTGCTGCCACTGGGAATTATTAGGGATATTTTTTTTTAAAAAATAAGATTAAACGGATCGGGGCGAGCTTGATCCACCCTGCCCTGGACCCCGTATGGGCCAGTGGATCTCACACCCGTCCGTCTCACCAGCTCGCGGAGCGGTAATTTTTTCCCCGTTTAGATCGGGACACGCTAGTATTCAGTCGACTCGGGCTATATTGTCATCCCTAATTGTCTGTGGGCTTTTGATTAATGCGATCCATTAATTTCACTCTCTTGAACTAACTTAACAAATTGGGCTTCAATTCTCAATCCAATGTGTCACTAATACTATTGGGCTGATAGCCCATAAAACTAATCTGGGTCGTGAAACACTGTATATTAACGAGATTGTTGCCATTGATGTGGGAAAATTATAGTTGGACAAACAGTGGGACAAAAAAAGTTATAAAATTGACATGTGGGTTATGTGATAAGTATTAATGTAAAAGTAATGTGATTTGTTGAAAAAAAGATTATGACATGTCTTAGTTTTGCTAGATTTTTTGTATGTGTGCTTGTTCAAATAGCACAACTCATTGATGTGTAATTTCCATCTAGCACCATTCCGTCTCAAATATATAATTCTATTTTCCTTTTTAGGTTATTTCAAATATATAGTCATGTTTCTAGTTTGGTGAGTTATGTTTTGCCTTTCTACCAAAACAACCTTATTTAGTATGTAATATGTTTAGTAATAACTATATATTTTTTTTTTTATACATGGGGGATATATGGGGGGAAGGGAAATTCGGGGCGGCGTAGACGTGGTCCGAACTCCGGACCTCCTATTTATAATGCAAGTATCATAACTACTGGAGTATATTGGAAAATTTATTAGTAGAATTTGTTTTCCCAATAACTTTTTTAATCTTTGCAAAAAAGTAAAATTTAGTATATAATTTGGAACGAAGGGAATAAAATTTTATTGTAAGAGCATCTCCAATATATGGTTTTTTATGTTGGGTGGTAAAGAGGAGAGAGATAGAGAAAAAATGATTATCTTAATTAAATGTTAGTGGAAAGATATGTAGGAAAAAAAATAGAGGGAAAAGTGAAAAAGAAGAGAGAGATAGATATAAATTCAAAAATAATGATAAAATATTAGTAGAGAAGTCTTGAATGAAGGTTTATTTATAGACCTTACATGGGATACGAGGGAGAAAAAGTGAGAGAAAAATAGTATAAATGAGTGAAAAATAATTAAAAGAAAAAAATTAAAAAAAAATAAAAAATATGAGCTCACGATTTTTTCGGGCCTTTCTCTTTCTTTCGTGTACCATGGAACAACACCTTAGTACTGTGAAGATGCTCTAAAGTGTGTATTGTATTAATAGTATAAGAAATTGTTTAAGCAGAAGAATAATGACTTTGCGGAGAAACGGTTGTCAGCCGGGGCCGGGCAGGCAAGAGCGTGGAACATTCTGGCTTGGCTCGATCCAAATATCCAATTGTCCAAGTAATG
>CAVNYN010272013.1:0-22130 GCA_963692815.1 Nyctanthes arbor-tristis | reverse complement strand
AAAAAAAAAAAAAAAAAAACCGATAAAAAGAATCCCAAATTTTTTTCACTATATCAGGTGCAAGTGGAGCTAAGGAGGCTGGTGTCAGGCTGAAATTTGCCGGGCTTCATTTGAGGAATTGATTACGTGCCCGGTCATCTTTTTTCACTTGGCAAAATTAACGGCCATTTTTTGCCACGTGTATTCCATTTGCTATACGTTAACAAATGGGTAATAGAAGAAACTTTGTAAACTTGAGTGAGTAATGGCCTTTTCAAGTTCGGTTGGTATTTGAAGACATGAGACAGTTTAATGTGTGTTTGAAACATTTAACTGCCTAGTATCGTAATGGGGTATTTACCTAAATTTTTTCCATAATAATACAAGTAATTAAAATGTGCTTTTGAACTTTTACTCTTTTAGCCTTGGTAGGTATTATAACCTGAAAGAGTCTTCAGTAAGACTGTTCTAATGTCGAGTGGTAGAACCATCCACTAATTTATTACAAGTGGAATTTTACTACATTTAAGCTTGCTTTTGTTTTTTTTTCTCTTAATTAATTAGGACAATCCACTTAAATAACACTATATTTATTGGTTTTAATAATATCTCAAATAATTTTTTTATAATTTACTAGGAACTTGAAATGTGTCTGGACCTTATGCATTGCAGTGTCTCTCTCTCTACACACAATGTTTTCACATTAGGTAATGCCTTCTTTAGATGGAAATAGCCTTTGCTTCACTTAAAGTTTTAATATTAGGAGTGACGTATGCTTAAGAACCGCGATACGGATTTCAAAATGGGTGGTATCTCATTATTGATATATGGATATGATTAATTCAATCAGATTTTAAGTTCGAACATAATGATTTAGCTAGAATTACTAGCAAATATTAATCTAGTGTTTGTAGGGTGTGTGCGCGTGTGTATGCGTTTTTCTTAAACAATGAAAATTATATAAAAAGAAAATATTTTCCGGATAGTTAAATTCTTATATTTTAACTTCATGAAAAAATTAGTTTTGTCATGTGCTTGGTTGAATGTAGAATTAATATTAGAAGTGTGAAATTATCTAGAAAATAAAACCTTTGAGTCCGTCCATAGGAATTTTTTTTAATTCTTTTATTTTTTGAAAAATATTATTACCTGACTAATGAGTGGAAAATATTTTTTTATGGGAAAAAGGTCAAAGTAATATCTAAAAATATAAGAAAAGGACGTTTTCTATTAAAAATATTGGCAATTTTTTTTTTTTTGAATCAAAAAATATTGGCAATTAAAAGCACCAATATTAACTAAAGTGAAATATATAGAATATGGTCCTCGTGGATTTCAACTTTCTTCTCATTGGCATAGCGGTGTTGGAGAAAGAATCAATTAATGCAACGTTAAATTTTAAATGCAACAAGAAAGATTAAATAAAAGAGAAAAGTTAGAAAATTGAGTTGTCTCCTAATAAGCGCTCGTTTTATAGTCGTGAGCTCGATTTTTATGCAATCATCATTTATGGATGGGCCAATTTGCTTAATGATTTTTCTTTTGAAAACTCGTCCCCCAGATATGGTTTCAACCTTTGTTCATTCACTTTAAAGCTTCTTTTATTTTCATGAGTCACTTCAATTGCTCTATGTGGAAACACTCTTACCACGGTGAACGGTCCCGACCATCTAGAACTCAATTTTCCCCGAAAAAGCTTGAGCCGAGAGTTGAACAACAAAACCTTCTGTCCTACCACATGCTTATTTCGGTTAATAAACTTATTATGCTACAACCTGGTCCGTTCTTTATAAGGCCCGACCATTTATATTTGTGTCATACATTTACTAATTTGGCAAATTAACTTTTTTCTTAATTTAAGGTATATAAATCATTTTCAATTCCGCTAAGATCTTTGTAATCTAGTGACATCAGTGTTGGTTGTTTACACCCTTAGTCAAGGGTTCGATTTCTCTCCCTTACAATCCCCATGTAATGTAAAAAAAAAAAAGGTCATTTTCAATTTCGACTGATGTTTAACCCAATTCAACCTCTAGAGATTAGTCTTTTTTTCTAGATTGTTTCTGACGTTATAATTTATTTCTTTTCAGTAATTTTTATGTGTTAATGTAATAATTACATGAATAAATCTAGGTTGTAAAAAAAAAAAAAAAAAAAAGACAATTATTGTCATGCCTCCAAATTTATTCACCTTATTATCTCAAAATAGTAGTAGCAGAAGCATTTAAATATATATCTCAATTCAACATCAAAAGTGAGACTTTACAAATACAATTCAAACGTATTGAGACATTTTCGCTGCGTATTCTGCTAATTAAATGTATTGTGGGCTACCCACAATGAAATCTCTACCACACATCAAAATCTCTATCAGATACATGTATCTTCTCCATCTTTGAGACGATTCGGCCATAAAGCTCTAAATTCAATACCAACAGGATTGTAGAAGAGGGTGGTGAGTACAAAGTACTCAATGATTAACGACATGTATTGGCCCACACAAAATAATATAAGAAAGATCACAAGTTGACAAAGATACAAAGCTCAGACACATCACTAGTATAACCTCTACACGTAAGCTATACGATACAAAGATTCAAAATGGCCAAGACCACATAGTAAAGTCATAATAACACAAAAATTACCACATAGCCAAGCAAAACGGGTATATAGCGACACTAGTGATGTTGAAACGCAAGAAATAATGGCTTATCCAAAGAAATAGTGCATCATCAATCATCAAAGGCCAATTACAATTAAAGAAAGACACGAGTTCTAAAAGAGAAAGAGAGCCGAAAGAGAGAGACAAGAGATAGAAACAATACACGTATTACTCGCATTTTAATTTTCCAAAGAAAAGTGTCTCTAAAGTCTTAATATTCTTCAATTAAAGCTATTTTTCAAGCTATATTACTTCTATATATAGTAAAGAACCCTTTTCAAAATATAGATATATATTTTGGTGAGTTTTAATGGTTGTATTCCGCCCCTTCATAGTTGTGGACGAATTTGTTATTTTGGATAGATGGAGGATAAGTGAAATGGTTGGGAGAAAATTTGAGGAAATCTTCATTGCGATCTTCTATTTATATTTATTCGAATTTAATCCTTTTTGAATCATCTTTGAGTTCCGTGGATTGAATTATGAGAAGTGGCGAAATAGGCATCATAGGTTTAGGGAGGTGATGGGACCAATCCTTGTTCATTCGTTTATTGCTTTAGAAATCCTTATACTTTGTATTACCTTGTAATTAAGTCACGGTACTTTAGTTCATGTGAATTAAGCACCACAATATTTCTTCAGTATCAATTAATTAACAAGTTTTGAAATCTTTTAATATAATTTAAGTAATTATTTCATCATTGTCAAAATAATAGCCACATAAATTAATTAAGAGTTAAATTTTCGCGGGATGTTACAAATATGAATCTTGATTCGTGGGCAGAGCTATCAATAATGCATTGAATTATATTCCTTTCAAGGCAAATGCATAGTAGTTTAATTGTTTGACATTTTATTTTACAACATTTTTGTGAGGGAATTAAAAGCATTTATTTTATTAAATACATACATGATACCGCAACTTCAATATGCAATTTATGTTAAAAAAATTTGCGTAAGTATGAGAAATAATGTATTGAACAAGATCGTATTTTTGCATCATACGATGAAGAATGCTATACGATGAAGAACGCTAAGACAAGAAAATATAAGTTACCTTTGGTGAGCAACTCAATTTGAAATTGATTTAAGTTGCTTCATATTATGAAATTATGTTCAATATGTTAGATGCAATATGCCTAAAATTATTAGAGAATTTTGTGGACCACATGATAAATACAAGACTTGAAAGGAATATAACTTAATGAATTATTATTATTATTGACTTGTCTATAGATGAATTTACATTAACATTTAAATAAGAGATCGGAAGAGCTTAAAAAATTAAAATTAAAAATAAGTTAAAATCAATTGAAAAATGATTTTAGATATACTAAAATCTAATGCGGATTTCTTGCGTATGTTTTTAGGATCCACACACATCTATGTATTAATTAAATGAAATGTGCTGTGGTACAGTCTGACCACAATTTTTCCGCCCAAAATGCTTTAAGTAGTGGCTTTTTAATCATTTTGATTGTTTTTTGATAACCAGTGTAGTAACTTTAATGTTTACCCCTTTTTTACTTTAGTGACTTTGATGTTTATCTCTTTCACTTTTTGGTTTTTAGTTTTTAGGCGTTATTTGGATATTCTCTTTGCCCTTCTCACTCTCAGTCTTATAAAGTCTTCATCTTCCATGTCATTAATCAAATTGATAATACACAGTCATCATTCGATTTTGTTCCTTCAATTCGTTTTTACTTTTTTGGTATAATAGTTATCAATTTTATTATATGTTATCAAATTGTGACTTATTCATATTTATTGTTTGCGATTAATTAATTTTTTTTTTTATGATAGATATGATTTTATAGTTTATATCATCTGCGACGATCTAATATATTTATAAAATAGTTAAAAAATATATGTTACTACACAATATCATTGGGCTAACAATCATTTCATATTATGTAGTCCATCTTCCATTGTGTCATTACTACAGAAAAACACAATAGAAGTCGGTTGTAATGATGAATATGCATCGATTTTGACGGTGATACCTATGTCAGCGAGCTGCATTGTAAATGTATAGGCGTCGATTATCGACCAATGCCTAAAGATAACAATAAGCGTCAGTTGTTTAACAAAAACCGACGTCTAAAGCCAACTTAAAAAAATAAATAAATAAAATAGATAATAGGTGTCGGTGGTAAAAGAAGAATAGATGCCTAAAGTTGACTTTAGGCATCGGTTGACCGATGCCTAAAGTTGACTTTAGGCATCGGTTCTTCCTTTACAACCGATGCCTATTGTTTTTCCCCCCTTCTTCTTCTTCTTCTTCTTCTTCTTCTTCTTCTTCTTCTTCTTCTCTGGATCTACCACCCAATGTAACTCTAACCCACTGGGATTAAAAATTTAAATTTAAAAATTCAAAATCAAGAATAAGTACATTCATTAGAAGAATAAACATTTTTTTCTTTTTCAAGGCAAGAGTCGCAAATCTAACTAATATACATAATTAAAGCGTACATCCAAATCACCAAGAACAAGAATAATAGTGCAAATTAGCCTTAGATTAAAAAAAAAGGTTTCATGTATTGTCGAGGATTGTTTCAACTGTTGCCGGAAGGAGGTCGGATTCTGGAGAATCTATAGGACCACTGTAACACTTGGAGCCGAACCCGAGGCACCCCAGAAGTCCCTGCCGATATGGAAGAAATGTTTTATTCTTTATTTCATCTGACTCCACCCTGTTAGCTGTGTAATATTGCAATCCATGAGCAGATGGCCGTCGTACTCTCCTTTTCCAAACGCCATTGGCCGGTTTAACCGCTGACGGATCCTTTATGCCCTTTTTCCACTTCTGACTTTTGCTTGTATTTTCGCGTTCCTTATCAATCTCCTCCTTCATTGGAGAAAATGACCAAAATCTTTGAAAATGAACAGAATTGGAGGAACCCAAACATATAAAAACACCCACAAATATGAACCCAAATTGTTCTTGAAGGTGACTCTGCCTGATGAGCCAACTGCCGTTGAAGATCCTGTCCCCAACGGCAAGGAGCAGAGGCAGAGACATTCATGAAATGGTGAATACTAGATGAAAAATCAAAGTGAAATGCAAAAAGAAGAGGAGATAGCAGACAAACTTACCTTTAAAATGGATGGCAAACATAAGCACGTGACCACATGTATAAAGTCAACAATAGAAATGGTTAAACTTTTAAGTCATACTAACCAATAACCACAGTCTTGCCTCTAGGCTCACTCGAGTAACAATTCTCTGAATTTTGTGGCATTTCAAGTGGTTATTCGATCATCGTCAAAATAACATTTACATTGTCAATAAACACATTCAAATTCTTAGCATTCATTCAAGTGATAAACCTTGTAACCTTTCAATTAATACAATTCAAGATGTTCATATTGTCACATTCTAATTCTTGGCGTTTATTTAAGTGACAATCTTTGTTTTCTTAAAATTGATGTAATTCAATTCGATCATTTTGTCATAATCTTATAACTTTTCAGTTGATGCAAATTCAAGTAACTCTCTCAAAATGATGATTATATTGTATAATTTGTTTATAAGATTTTGCGGGATGTTACAAATTCGTTGAACACTGGCAATTATCTTGGGCTCCCATCCCTTATTGGCTGAAAGAAAAGAGAGATCGGATGGCTTTTGGAAGGATAGATTATGGTAAAGACTACTAGGCTGGAAGGGTAAACTATTTTCTAAAGCGGGGAGAACTATTTTGGTGAAGGCAGTTGCTCGGACAATCTTCATGTATTGTATGTCTACATTCTTTCTCTAGTGTCTTTGTGCGATGAGTTAGAAATGAACTCTTCCTAGTGGGGTTTGAAAGCTAATGGAGATAGAGATATTAGTTGGTTTTGATGGGATCGACTCTATGCTAGACGAGAAGTAAGAGGTATAGGGTTTCGTTAATTGCATACTTTTAATCTAAGGGTGGGACCTTATGTCCAATCCTAATGCTCTTTTTAGCCGTGTGCTCAAAGCTAAATATTACCCAAGAGGGGGACTTTATGTAATCACAGCTAGGCTACAATCCCAGTTTTACATGGAAAAGAATTTGGCCTTCGCGTGCAGTGCTAGAAAAAGGATGTAGGTGGCGTGTTGGGGATGACAGGAACATCTGTGGAAGGACCCGTGGTTAAGGAGAGGTTTAAATTTTAGACCACAGGCAATGGTATATCCCGAGTTGGAGTATATGAGCTTATTCTAGACGATGGGAAGTGGAACATAGATTTAATTTGAGGACTATTTACAGACGTGGATATTGAGGAGATTTGTACCATTCCACTTAGTGTAAAATGCATGACAAGATATGAGGATTTGGCATTTTAGTAAATCTTGTATATACTTGGTAAAGTCTGGTTATCGAGTTGTTGTAGCATTAGTTGGGACAGTGGAATAGTTTCAAATAGAAGGAAACTAGATGTCGATTTGGGAAAAGAGGATCCCATCTAAGTTGCAGGTGTGCTTCTCGTGATTGTCTTCCTACTCGAGAAAAACTATACAGTCGAGGCATTCTTTTGGAGGCTAATTGTGTTTTATATAGTGAAGAGATTAAGACCAGTTTTCACTCCTTGGTTAGTTGCTTTTATGCTTGAGCTTGTTAGAGAAAGCTAATATTTCTATTCTGGTTGGAGGCTCTACCAATATGAAGGATTGGTTGTTTGATAAGGTTTTGCAGTGATCTTGTCATGAAGTTGATAGAGTGTTTGCTATTGCTTGGAGCATATGGAGGGAGAGGAATTCCAAATTATAGCGAGGACAAGCCCAGACACCAAAGATGGCTGTGCTTACAGGAATGAGACTGCTCTCGGAATGGCGCGAAGCAAATAAAAAGATAGTTCTAGGCTTGGACGGTAACACAAGGCTGACCTCATGGCAACCGCCACCAGTTGGGAGTCAAAAATGTAATGTCGATGCAGCCAGCTTCAATGACTCTATATGAGTCTGGTTTTAGCATGGTGGTGAGGGATGACAAGGGGAAATTTCTAACATGTCGGGTGGAAATGATAGATGGTGTGTTCCCTTCAAAAGAAGCCGATGCTATGGGACTACGAAATGCAATCATGTGGATTCGAGAGCTGGGTATGTATGGCGTGATTATTGAGCTTGATGCCAAGGGTGTCATGGATTCTTTAAATGGCTGCGAGCATGAAAATTTGGGATTTGGCATGATTATTCAAGATTGCAACTCTTTACTAACAGAGGTCTACCAGATTGTTGTGAAATATGCTAAGAGGCAAGCGAGTATGGTCGCGCATAGCTTAGCTAGAAAGGTTCATGATGCCTACATTCCACGTACACTAAATGTTGCTCCTACTTGGCTTAAGGAGGTTTTATCTAAATATGTACCTATTTCTTTCATTGATAATGAGAATTGAGATTCTTTTTTCAAAAAAGTAAAAAAATAAAAAAAGAAGAAAGAAATAAAGAAATAAAGAAAGAAGGAAAGAAAGAAAGATGATGTCAACGGAAACGAAAATTTATTTTTACTAATTATTTATCATAATTCATTAAAACTAAATATTGATATTTATGTAGATAATTTGGTAAGGTATCTGATCGTGTAACGCACCATGAAAATCTAATTATATTATTAATTAATTGAGTAATTTTGACTAAATTAAGAGAGAGAGAACAAAAGATGTTTATTTGTATATTTTTGTGGGTGTGGGTTCAGTAAATACATGATTTTATATGTATATTCTTCCATTAATTTTTCTTCCTTTGTTTTGTATGTATGTATGCACGTATGTAAATTATTAGTTCTAGCTATTTCATTCATTGGCAAATATCATATTACCCGTTGCCTTTTCTTCACCTCATATCTCATATATCAAATCAAATAATATTGTGTCTTGTTTGATCTTTTTTTATCTCGGAATGGGAATGGAGAATGAGAATTGGATGGTTGGGTCGGACTTGTTTTTGCCAGATGATATGATCTTCGAAATCCTAAGTTTGCTACCAGTCAAATTATTACTAAGATTTAAATGCGTATGTAAATGTTGGTACTCCATGATTCGGGATCCTATGTTCATCCATAAGCATAACATACAAGCTCCAACTATGATAGAATGTCCAAGCTTCCAATAAGATTGGAATTTATTAATTGTCGCAATGGACTAATATTGGAGAGGGATACTAAGCAGTGGATATAGGTTTAGATATAGGTTTGAATATACGTTGAGGAATCGGGCTACTGGAGAAGTACGTTATTTGCCCTGTCCTATAGAGCTAGGTGGTATATGGAGAGACTTGTGTTACGTTCAGTGGACAAATCAAATAAAGGTGATTTATATGAATTTTGGGTCATGGAAATTGGGAAGGGAAGGTGCGCTAATCTATAATGTTCATACAATTGGTGCTAAGTATAAATGGACAACACTTGCGTATTCTCCCTCATCCTTCCAACTAATATCGGGAAGGTATGAATTTCAGCCACACACTATAGTTATAGTTACATTATTTTACAGTGTGGAAACATCACGTTATTTTAAGATAGATTGCCTTGATTTGGAAAAAGGTTACTGTATTAGAAGCACTAAGATTCCAGTAAATTTGTTTTCCAAGTGGGAAAATGTTAGGATCCTAAATTGGGAAGGGAAGCTATCCCTTGGCCGGGTAGAAAAACATAGGGTACTCAATGTTTTGGTGTTGGAAGATTACAAGAAGCATACATGGGCAGAAAACAAGGTTGTTATACCTTTGACCTTCCTTACAAGACATATAAGGTCCTATGACTTAATCCCTTTTGCAAAGGAAGATGAGGAATTGTGGTGGAGAAATTGGCAAGGTTCACGGCGGATCTCATTTAATACTCTACCGAAAAAGGTTGAGTTTATGCTAGGCCTGGGCGTTCAGGTTTCGGGTTCGGGTATTACACTAACCAAACCCGGACTAAAATTTCGGTTCGGGTTTCAGGTTCAGTCTTGAAAATGGTAAGCCCGCTCGGGCAGTTCGGATTCGGGTAACACTTCGGGTTTTGTTCGGGTTTTTCGGGTATCTAGCGCATATTATAGAAACGTATAAATGAAAAAAAGAAACACTTAAATAGATAAGAAGAACAAAAAATTTGACGCATATATAATTCACTTAAATAAAAATAATAATAATTAGATACTAATATAATAAAGTTAACAATTAGAAACTAGTATTTGGCTAATTAACTTTATTTATATTCTTTTGGGGGTGACTTTCTTTATATTCTAATTTTATAGGTTTACAGGTTTACGATAAACTTACAGTGTTGTCAAGTAATTAATTAAAAATAATTTATCTTATACAAATCACACGGTGTATATATAAAAAGTAGTAAAATCTTCATAGAAAAAGACAAATTCACATCTTTTACACAAATCTTAAGTTTTCTTTTGTGTGTGAAGAAGACGAGTGTAGTGAAAATGTGATTGTGAAATGAAGGAGATAATTTTGTGGATTGTGAGAATTAATTAGAATTTGAATTTAAAACTTTTGAGAGTAAAAAAAATGTTTAGGTATTTTTGGGCTTTTCGGGTTTTAGTTCATGCCCAAAGCCCGTTTAAACCCATTTAGTTTCGGGTTCGGGTACCCGTTCGGGCATAATTTTTATTCACTACCAGTTTAGGTTTGGGTATATTTAGGTTAGGTTCGGATAACCCGTTCAGGCTTGAGTTTTTTGCACAGGCCTAGTTTATTCCACCCTCGTCTACACAAAGTGACAAGTTCTTCTACACATATAAACCAGGCTTGATACCTTTACCTTTTCCTTGAGTCAAAAACGAAAATCGAGGATGTTGGCTATTCAACTTGCTTGGGCTTTGCTTGTGTGGAACAGAGTTTGATTCTTCTATCCGCTCTTTTAAATTGTTTTCTTTCTCATGCATTGTCTTTTTTTTTTTGGGTGGTCTCTATAACAGAGCTCTTATAAAAAAGCAGATCAATATTGGCCAAAAAATTACATGCTTTTGTCTTAGAATCAGCATTAAGATCCAAACTTTACTTTCTTATCATTTAGAGCATGTTTGTTTTCAGTTATAACAAACTTGGTTATAACAAAAAGGGACATGATTTGATAAATATTTTTTTATATTTTTTTTGCTCCTTACGCATGGATGGTTTTGTTCCCTACAGTTAGAAAAGCAAATCAAACAGTGGGCCCTAACATTTCAAACAAAGATTTTCCTGCCATTCAAAAAAGGCTTTTCTATTTTTTTTATTGTCAGAAACCTACCGTAAGCTGACACGTGTAAATTTGTTCCTTCCAATGAAATAATCATTTGCCAATCATGTCAAATTATAATATCAAACAAGGTCCCAAAATTGATTAGCATTATTGAAAAAGATAATTATTTTTAATTCTTTTTTCTCCAATAATGCAAATTATTTTATTTAGTTTTCAAGAATACCAACTATTTCATTTGCAATTTTTAAAAATTTTTAAACTACACTAGACAAAAGCACCTTTTGAAAATGGAGAAACTTAAAGACAAATGGATATAAAGATGGATTATATTTATGCCAAAAGAAAATGAAAAAGAGAATGAAATTGGCCAAAAACCAAAGGTAGGGGCCTTTTGCAACAATTATATATCCTTTCTTTTTTACAACTTTTTTATTTCTTTGTTGCAGTTTTGTGGAAATATATATGTCAATGAGGAAGTAGATTGATTGTTGATGTATTGAATGCATTCAAGGATATATAGGGGCTAATTATATTTAATTTGTCTCGACAAAAGAATTACGCTGGGGAGTCTTTTATTTATAGTGTTATTATAAAACTTGCGATAGACAAAAATTATATAAAGCCAATACCATCAATGATATAAAATAAGATGGAACGTGAGGAAGTAGACATAGATTATTAACAGTTCGTTAATTAGCTTTACAACATTTTCCAGTGCAAGATTCACACAATTCTTTGTATGTAGTTAAAATAAATATATCTTGTTTAAATTACTCTTTCAGTTCAATTAATTAATATTTTTAAATAAATTGTAACCAAGCAAATAGTATAATATAATAAATAAAATAATCACTAAAACTATTTTTTTCAACCATGTATGTATTACGTGTGATGACACTTGAGGATTGATAAAAAGGGAATATATGGTTTGAAAACTTGGATATGAATTTCTTTTCTAGCTTCACTTTTTTACGTCATCACCTATTTACTTTTCACTTTCATTTTCAGTTAAATTTTTAACCTACACTTGTGAATTATACTGAATATATGCGAATCATACATTACGAATGATGTACAAGAGAGGCATAGAAAGCATAGAAAGAGTATAAGAGGATAAAAAGTAAGGCAAAAACTCATAAAAGAAGTGAAGAAAAAGAAAAGGGGAAAAAGGGAATTTAAAAGATAATGATAAATTAATAAAAATAAAATATGATCAAGAATTTATGAAGTGCGAAGTAGATTGCAAAAAAGGTGAATAAATTTTTTCATCAATATTTATTTTCATTAATATTTATTTTTAATTTGTTTCTTTTTCAAATTTTCTTATTATTAATTTTTTCTTAAATCAAGGGTAATTTTCACTTTTGGTCTCCAACCTTTTAAAAGTATAAGGTTAAAACAGTTAATTTATAGAGGTTTAATGGAAAAATTGATAGAACCTTAACAGAATGATGAAACCCAACTATTATATCAAAAGTTGGGGACCTACAAGGCGAGAAAAAAAGAATAGAGACAAGATTGTGTGAAAGTTGAAAAATTGAGGACTAATGGTGCATTAACCCTTCCTCCTTTCGTTTCTGGCCGGTGCTATCAATACGCCATTCTTTTTTTTTCTTGTTGGAAAAATATTTCCTTTTTTTATTTTAATTTTCGTTGCTTTTTTTTTTTAACTAGAATTCCATGAATAGAGTTCTAAAAGAATTTCATACAAAAATATAACATAATTGTATTTGCTAAATTTAATGTCATAAAGAAATTAAAAGACACAACTTGCATGAAATTAATGTGCATCTTAAGTTTGGAAGTAGCATGCAATTAATTATTTATTTTGATGACATAATTTTAAATTTTTGTTATTAGTCCATCGCTTCTCGTTGAACTAGTAATTTTTTTTATTAATTCTTATTTTTTTATTTTCTTTAAAGACAATAAAACCCGATAGCATAATTCTATATTAGTTTCACACCCTTATATTTACGGACATACAATACTTCACACACGTACGTTTCACAGATATATTATAGTGACAAAGTAAAATAAAATGGAGAAGGAGAACATAAAATTGTGATATTATACAATCGAATAAAGTAAAATTGAAATCCGTAAGGCAAATATGATATATATATATAATCAAAATGTAATACATAGATAGAATTCTAAAATAAAAATATTAAATTAAATGATTAAAAGGAAAAATATAATAATATTGAAATCTAGATTGATATATTATCTATTTGCATGAAATTCAAATCTATTAGACAAATATAATATATACCTAGCTAAAATATAATATGTAGATAGAGTCTCAAAATAAAAATATTAAATTAAATAATTAAAAGGAAAAACATAATAATAAAGAAAAGTGTAATAATTGAACCAATAATTTTTTATTAATTCTTATTTTTTATTTTCTTTAAAGACAATAAAACCCGATAGCATAATCTATATTAGTTTCACACCCGTGCATTTCAAAGACATACTTTGCCTCACATTTGTGCGGCTCACGAACATATTATATTGATAAAATAAAATATAATGGAGTAGGAGAACATAAAATGATGAAATTATACAATCGAACAAAGCAAAATTGAAACTTATTAGGTAAATATGAAATATGTCTAACGAAAATGTAATATGTAGATAGAGTCGAAAAAAAGATTAAATTAAATGATTAAAAGGAAAAATATAATAATAAGGAAAAGTAATATTGAAATCAATATTGATATATTATCTATTTTCATCGAATTCAAACCAACTAGGCAAATGTGACTAAAATGTAATATGTAGATAGAGTTACAGAATAAAAATATTAAATTAAATGATTAAAAGGAAAAATATAACAATAATTTACATATGTATTCCCAAGTCTTGCTCTTGCAAATTGCATTGACACTGGCGTTTTTGCCAGATAGTATCTCAGAGTATTTGATTAGTCAGTATCTTAGATTCTTGCATTTTTAGATATTCTCCACATTCTGATCTTTTCAAGTTTTATTATTATTATTTTTTTAGGTGAAAGGCAGGCAGAATGGAAACCTTTTGTTGGATGAAGGTGCTCATATCATACACATTGATTTTGGCTTCATGCTTTCCAATTCACTGGTGTAAATTTCGAAAGTGCACCATTTAAATTGACCCTTTAACTTCTTGAGGTAAGATCGTATTATTGATGCGGTAGACTGAGTTAATATTGAGTGTATCATGATTATAAATCGAGTAGTGCTATTTAGTACCACTGGTGATTGACACCATATTAAGGTGGCACTAAATAATAAGTTGAATTAAGTGGATCATTTATTTATTCATTTAATTCCACTTATTATTTAATAACACATTGGATGCCACCTAGACTGGTGTCAAGCACCACTGATGCTACGTAACATTATTCTTATGAATCCACCATGTCTCAGTTATTACTTTTATATTTTTATTTTTCATTACCTAATCGGTGATTAGGTTAGTTGACTCGTATAAATTAGGGCTAATTTAACAAGTGCCAAGAATATCTCACCACCTTATAAAAATCAGGTCACCAGTTAGAAATGTCAAAAATCAAATATTTAGAATGCTTTTATTGCACATATGCATATTATATATATACATTTAATAATACATTATATATTATATTATAATATGTGTGTGTATATATATATATCTCATATTTATATATAATTGCTACATATATTAATTTTATCCGGTGAAAATAGAATGTTTCATTTATAAAAATTGGTTTTGGTTATGGAAATTCAGTAAATCAAATTCCCTCTCCTCATGGTTTGAAATTCTCTCTATTTCTACTTCTCTTACCAAGCTGAAGAGCCAACGAATGCCACTGGAATTTGGGCTTCAAGGATTATGATTTCGGATTTGTATTACTGCTTGTGAATTAGAGGCCGTTGACGGGCGGGCGGTGATGATATGCATTAGAGGCTATGTGACCTTTGTGGTAATGATGGTGGCAGGTCGGTAATTATGAAAATTTTTAGATACATAAATTTATGTGGTTTTTAGCGAAATCTTATTGTAACTAATTAAATTGCGACTGTAACATGGTATATGTGTTTATATACAAAATTAGATTATTGATCCCATGTGTTTAAATGAAACAATTAATCAATATACTGAAAAAGGAGTAGTAGGTTTCAGAGGAAATACATCTTTTTGTAATTTGTTCAATGCGTTTTGTGTTGTTCATTCACTTCTATGAGTGTCATGCAAAACGTAGCACTAATTATTGGAGAAATACAAAAGTATGGTCTCACTTGTTTGTATTTTTTATCAATTGCTCTTTTGGATTTTGTATTCATGAGTTCCTTTTTATTTTGAAACATGTAACATGTTCGTGGTTTGGTTGTGTTCGTTAAATTTATGATTAGTATGTAACCTAATTTATGTGGTACTGTTTATCTAATGCGAATTGGATATGTTAGGTCACGAGATCTAACAATTGTTGCATTGTTGAAGAAGGCTAGTAAGCCAAGAAGCGATAGACATCTTTGTCAAGAGGTCACGAACAATGATGAATACCAATATGCAGAAGATTTTGTGTGTGCGGGCATAATCGAAAAAGGTTTGCGAAGGCATCAAGAACAATGTTATAATAATTTCTAAGAGTTTCAAATTTATTTCAACGAGATTATTGATCATCTATTTGGAATGGTTCGTTTATTATATAAGTTGAGCAATAATGTATTTGCTATACAAGTCACTCACCAACGTTACTATAAATTAATAAATATTTTTCTTGAATAGCTTGAATTTCTAGTTATTTGGAGTCGACAAGTCATTCCCCAATGTTACTATAAATTAATAAATATTTTTCTTGAATAGTTTGAATTTCTAGTTATTTGGAGTTGACCTATAATTTTACTACATTGTCATATACTAGTAAAATTGATTTTATCAATTGATTTTATCTATATAAGGAAGTAAAATTGTTATCAAATGGTTATCTCACAATGCATTATCATATATAATCCAATATCATTACAATGAACTTGTATTATGCCGTTTGCAAACTAAGAAGTGAGATATATTGAGAATGAAAAATAGTGCAACAAATTTTCTTAAACATCACGTGTAGGATTGTGATTGTTATTAACAAGCTATTGTAAAAATGAATTAGTCATGAACTAGAAGGAATTCAGCGTGTTTCTACTATTAACAAACCCCTTAAAAATTAATGTCATTTAAAATGAAAAAATAAAGGGAAAAATTACATACTAGGAAGCTTTTACAAATGGTGGAAAAGAAATGGTTACAAATTTGTTAGAATTGGAACGAAAATGGAATATAGCTTAGAAAATGAAAGATAATCATTCTAACTTAATTATCCTAGTTGATTTCGTAATGTTTGAATTTGAAAGTGAAGGGCCGATAATTTAGGGATTCAAATTGAAAAGGAAGCTAAAATTAGGCCCCTTGTTTTTAGCATGTTAAATTAAATAACTTTATTATAGTATGGGTGCGTATTATTATATTATTTATTATTATATGTAAATAGTAAAATAATATGATATTTGACTAGAATGAAATAATTATAGGCAAAAAACATTGGTTTTGCAAATAAAAAAAAAGTCACCTAATTTTTGCTATTATGAGTTTCAAAGACCATTCTCCTTATAATTTTCCCTATAAATTAGAGTATATATTCTTGCTTCAGGGGCGGATCCAGCCCATTGGGCCCCCTAATTTTTTTGGAAAAAAGAGTAAATTTTGGCCCAGGGAAAAACTGTTAGGTTCAGCCCATGTAGCATTAGCCCTTGTTTCTACTCTCTAAAAGCAATAATGAAATGAAATTAGCATTTTGGACCCGCCCCAGTAGCATTAGCCATTGAACCTATTCTCTAAAGTCAAAATGGGCTCAATTTGTAATTGCACTCTTCAACACCGTTACATATTGTTCATCTTCATACGAATTACGATTGCTTTGCAGATTGGATACTTGACAAGAATACAAATTGGGTAAAGAACAGGAGAAGACTCAAGACTCTATCTTCAACAATTAATTTCTGATGTGTTATACGTGATTGCTTGACAATATTTTGAGTTTTTCTCTCTCTCTCTCTTTTTTTTTTTGATTATTTGGAATTTGTATTTATGATTCTATTTGGAATTTTTTCTCCTTTCTTGCGTGAGTCTATTTATTATTCAATAGACTAAAACTATATCAAAAGCTAAAACAAATATTGTTTTCATGAATATTTTTTCCCGAGCACCGTACTCAGGTGTTAAAGTGAGCACATCCTCAGAACGAGATGCGTCCCCCTGTATTTGGGGCCACCCACTTGTGAAGTAGTGTTTATTTTGATACATGAGCACAGTTATAATAACATTAACCTTATTATAAGCACTACTTCACATATTAACCCACATGTGAAGTAGTGCTCATAGATGCCTGTCAGGGCTTTGGTTAATGTGTTTTGAGTTTCTATAGTCATTTGTATATCAAAACTTCATTATATTGTTTGTATTCTTCACAAAGAAGATCAGATAGTGATAGAAGGTGCAGTTTGCCTATTCCTCCCAGAAGTCTGTCTTCCATCTTTTGAGAAATCAAGCTTTGATACTTTTTACGTTCATAGGTTAAATGTTAAAGAGAGCATTTGCTTGTGTTGTGTGTAAAATTACACCAAGTGCAGTTCATGTATACATCAATTTGTTCATGGAATAAAGTGTGCAAATTTGATGGTTTCTAGTTTATATTGGGATGGTAAGCTGTAATTCTACAGGCTGTGTTCAATGTACTGAACATGTTTTCTAGTTTACCAAAAATATTTTCATATATACTCGTAATTGTATCTTTACGGACCTTGAACGAATCTTGTTATTTTATTGAAGTCTCTTGCTCAAGTTCTGTTTGATGACCCGCCCTCAATTTTCTTTGAAGGAGAGATTGGCATACTGCATTAATAGTCTCTATCTAACACCATATGATATAGTAGTATATAATACCATGACTATGTAGCGTATATAGAGACACCCCACATAGGAAATTACAATAATGAGACATCCTATTTTTGCAGCACTTGTAGAAAATGTCAAAGGGGAAAACTGATAATAATCTTTCTAAAGAAACAAAATGAGTAGCTCGTTTAGTTATGAAAAGAAAGCTCGTGTAGTTTCTTCACTGTGGTTTTATGAAATCATGTGTGGTTTTACCTTTTTTATAACTAATCAACCGATTCATCGAATGAGAAATGTGAAGGCATTAGGCTTATTAACACTATTATACTATATATGCCTGATCATTGAATGAATCCTGTGTTCAGCGAGCGCGTTTCAAACTTGTAGAATCCAAGCGTAAATTTCCATTACATGTAACCAAATGAACGAGACAATTTGGGTGGTAAAATATTATATTTTTACATTTTAATTAAACTTTTAATTTTAATTTTCTGCCCTTTTTCTTTGGAATAAATTCATTTTGTTTCTTTTGAGAAAAAAAAGAAAAGGAAAAAAAAAAAAAAAGTGAAAAGATGAGCGCAGTCCGTCCAGCTCACTTGCCTACTCTTTCCTTTCTTTCTAGTTCCTCAGATTCTTCACCCTCTTGTTACGCCCAAGATATCCCCACGAAAATCACCCAAATTTATTCCCGATTCCCAGTTTCTGTAACAATTAAAGAATCTGTTTTCAGATTGCCGACTATCAGATGTGATTTGATTTCACTTCTTCGTTAAAATGTCCAATTCCACCAGATTGAAGTACCACAGCCACCACCAGCGCCGCCGTGAGCCGCCATTGCAGAGACGACGGTCATGGTGTTGCTCCTTCACCACTCCACCGCTTAGTCCCGACAACCCTGGCTCCGGCGCCGGTGCAATTGGGCTCTCCCATACGCAATCTATCCGATCATATGCGTCATTGGGTAAAAAACCTGAGACACCCAAGTCCAATAAGTCGACACCCAACTCCCCGCAGACCCAGAAGCTGCCCCTGGCTCGCCGGATCCTGTCTCCGGGTCGGGTCTCTCCCATATCGGACAAACCGGTTTTTGAAACCCCGCTGAAACATGCGCCGACAGTCCCCAGTTCCCCCAGAAAGTCACTGCCCATTGATTCGCGAATTCTGGTAATTCACGCGAAAGATGAGGGACATTTGGGAATTTTTGATGTGATGTTGAATCTCAAGGGGAGGAATGGGGGATCTTTGATTCTGGAACTCAGCTCGGAAGTTCTGGTTGAGAGCAGTGTGATTTTCGCGGATTTGATCACTGATTATTGGAAGAATATGAACGGGCTTTGTAGGATTGAGGTACCTGACGTGGAGAACTTGAATGTTTTCCGTGAAACAGTTGAGCTTATGTTTGATGAGGATATCGAGAAGAAGCTCCTCAAGATTGGGGTTTTTCGGGCTATTGATATACTTGAGGTATGTTGTCTTCTTGAAAAATTAAAGAATTCTCATGTATCCTCTGCATTCTTGTTATAATTCATATAGTATGTCTTTATAGAAATTTTCATTTATGCAGTTGTTACTAAAGATTCAAGAAATATCTGCTTGTATACAGTCACTGTCAGGCTCATACCAGTTCACAAAGTTACATCCATAAATAAAAAGAAATATGGATTATGCAAAGGTTGCAAATAAGATCTTGGATTTGAAGATAAACAGTGGTTTGTTTAGGTTTTCAAATTGAATGGGATGGTAGAATGAGTTCCGAGTTGAAATCTTAGCATATGGGCAAATTTCCATTTAGTAAATACTTGTGCTTCTTGGTCTTGATCATATTTGTTATTTCCACATCTTTTCTAGTCTGTTTTCTCATCTCTGTTCATTTTCTTTTAGTTGAAGACTACATTTGCTCGCGATGATGAGTGTTTCTTAGATCAACATAAAAATCATGACCCAGATAGTTCCTTTCTCCTAAATTATTTATTACAAGAACGAGAAGGTCGGAAGTATCTTAAGATCTTTGTTTCTTATTTTGGTGTATTTGATTTTGTAAGACACTGGTTTACAATATCATGGTGTTTTTCATCTCTCTCTCTCTCTCTCTCTCTCTCTTCACGTATTAGGTAAGTTTTATTTATTACTTTTTGTTTCCGGGAAATGCATATCTAGTTATCTATTCTCTCACATTTTCTCACTGTCAAATTTCTTGAGGCAGGGGATTTGATCCGTTGTACATAAATCAGACTGAGAATTCGGCTATTATAGTTTTAGGTGTTCTGTAGTAACAAAAAATTTATAAATTAACAAATGAAGCGTCTTCTTGTTGCATTTTTCTTGGCGGTGGACGTTTGGCTTGGTTTATATTGCTCCCGGTCCTGCTGTGAAGAGGGCAGAATGGTTAATGATAGCCAGTTTCTACTTTTTTTTGGGGGGTGATCTTAACACTATCCTGTCACTTTCTACATTCTGTTCACTTGTGTATTTTGCTTGATTTGCTCTCTGCCAGGAGGAGGGTGGGACTGGGAGAGGGAGAGAGGTTACTGGGTCTATTATAGCATTCCCTAACCTGGGTCTAGTGTCGCATCTTATTTGAATTCTTAGCAAAAGAAGTCTTAATGTTTCCATCCATCAGGCGAGATTATTATCAGTAATTCTAATTGGCTCATTTGCTTTTACCATTAGGTGGCAGAAGGTATCAAGTTTAGCAGGGGCGTTTCTTCATGTTTGAAATACCTTGAAGCAGTGCCTTGGACTGAAGAAGAAGAGGAGAAGCTGAGAGTTTTGTTTTCCAAAAGCACGTTTGATGATGGTACTGCAAAGGACATCTTAGCCAGACTTGGTAGCCTTGGCTCTGTTGATTCCCAAGAAAATTTAGCTAAGCAGCTCGTTTGGTCAATAACAACTTGCGTCGATGCCAATGCCAGAAGTGAGCTGAAGTCTTTGGTCAAAGGTCTACTCTGCAAAAGCTCAGTCTATGAGAAGGATTTCCCTGATCTGGATAAAGAGGACATGTTTGCTGTTTGTGAGTCGTGTCTGAGTTCACTTGTTAATCTGTTTGAGGAGGACTGTCATGCTGATCCATGCTATAAGCCAGTGAAAAATGAGAAGGATAAGCCTTTGTTGGAGCGCATCTCAAAGCAGGTCGACAACATAAATTGGTTACTTGACATCTTGCTCGATCACCAGATGGCTGAGGATTTTGTAGACATGTGGGCAGCTCAAGAAAAGCTGCTTAAGATCCATGAGGATGCTTCTCCAATGATTAGGTACGAGCTTAGCCGGGTGTCAGCAATGCTGTTTATTGCCATGGGTACCCGGAAATTGCATTGTCGGTCAGAATCAAGAATAGGGATTCTTCAGGTATGGTTTAAGCCAATGCTACTGGACTTCGGCTGGTTGCAGAGATGCAGAAAGGGGTTAGTCATGAAGGCTTTGGAGGAAGCGATGGGTCAAGCACTTCTTACTCTTCCATTGAGCGAACAGTACACGCTGTTCATGGATTGGTTCCAGTGTTTCTCCAAGCATGGCACTGAATGCCCCAATCTTAGTAAAGCATTCCAAATATGGTGGCGCAGATCTTTCCTTAGGAACTCTGAAACTTTTGCTTTTGAATCTAGGTGAACTAGTGCTACCAATGTTTCTGATGTAGGGAAATCACTCATTGTTGAAAATGTATGGTTGTGACTTGTGAATAACCGTAAAATTTCTAACCGTTCTAAGTGTTCTAACTTCATATCTTTTGATCAATATCTTTTCAACTTCAAAAGATCGATTCAAAGTATTTGTGGATTTGAGGAGGCAAATAAATTGGTGAACCTTAATTCCTCTTACCATTCATATTACTTTATTTGCTGGCTACTATGCTTCAATTAGAGGAAATAATATGCCCAAATGTTGTTGCTTTATATCTGGTTACAATGCATTAAATGAAATGATTCCAGCTGAAATCATTTGCTGATATAATCTGGTTCATAGTAGTCGAGTAACGTCTCTCTCTGCTTTGGTTTAGCTATCTTGATTATAATATCATTATAGCATTCGAATATGCAACATGCAACTTTAATATGTTAGCATGGTCTTGAATACATTGTTTCTAATAGATAAACGACTATGTCATACATTCCTTCTGTATACATTTAAGTCGGTTAATAAAAATGCATGTTATCTGATATGACGTTTTATATGCTAGTTGTTAGTTTAATCCAATTCTCTTCCGTTGTTCGGTCGAGAAAGTACTTACACATTCTAAACCAGAGTGTGATGGGGGGTCCAAATGGATGCTCTTTACTGAATCTTTAGATAAAGAGCAGTGAGCAGAGGAGAGCGCGTCAAGTCCTTCATGGAGAAAAGAGGAAGAGTGATAGGGTCCAAAATTTATGGGCTTAGCTTGCAAATCATGGCTATGTAAACAAAGGCTTCTTAGTTCTTATTGTGCTGGAAAGTAGGGG
>CAVNYN010272011.1:0-14843 GCA_963692815.1 Nyctanthes arbor-tristis | reverse complement strand
CGATTTTTCAACAATATTATCATTGCTTATGTATAAAGTGTAACGGGAGAGCCACCCATTGAAGTCGACCATCCAAAGTAGATGATAGTAATCAATACAATACTCCTACAATAGCATTCTTGTTTAGTTCGCCGAAAAATTTCAAGTACAAGTCCTGCTATTTATAGGAAAGTCTTCTACGAAGGGGTTAATTTCACAAAAGGTCTTCAACTTTTGAGCTTAGAATCAGATAGGTCTCCAACATTTTTTTCTCTCTCCTGAGTCTTTAACCTTTCATAAATGCCCACAATAGGTCCCTTTTATCACTATTCATTCAACTTTTTATAGAAAATGACAATTATACACTTTAGCCTTTTAATTTTAAAAACAAAACATTTAAAAATATTAAAAATAATAAAAAATTAAAAACAAAAAAACAAAACGCGCGCCCCCCCCCCCCCCCCCCTCCTTCCCCTTACAAGAGGGCCTCTAGAAATAGCTGTCGGAGCCATTTCCGGCGGCCAAAAAGTTGCCGGAAACGGCAACAAACTGCTACCCCTCCCCATTTTACTACCCATTTCCCGCTGCAAAATGGAGGGATCCACTCCCCATTATATCTGCCAAAATGGTAGCAAAAATGTTGTCATTTTTTGCAGTAAAATAATGACAGAAATGGCAGAATTTTTACTACCATTCCAGTAGCAGTTATGGGGGTTGGATCTCTCCATTTTGCTAGAAGAAATGGCCAGCAAAATGGGGGGATTTACCCTCCATTTTAGCTGCCAGAATGGCATATGCTGTCATTCCAACAGCAGTTTGTTCTCGTTTTCGGAAGTTTTTTGGCAGCCAGAAATGGCTCCAACAACTATTTTCGGTGGCCCTTTTGGGAGGGGAAGAGGTGGGGGTGGGTGTTTTGTTTTTTATTTTTTTATTATTTTAAATATTTTGTTTTTAAAATTAATAGGTGAAAGGAAATAATCGTCATTTTCTATGAAAAGTTAAGGAAATAGTGACAAGAGGAACTTATTGTGCGTATTTATGAAAAGTTTGAGACCCAAGAGAGTAAAAAAAGATTGGGAACCTATCCGATTCTAAACTCAAAGGTTGGAGACCTTTTGTAAAATTAATCCTCTACAAAATAATTAAGGTGAATGCACATCATATCTTAAATTATATTTTCTTCAATAACACAATGCAAAAATTTAAAATGGTAAATTCACATGAATTTGTAAAAAAATTTGTGAAGGCTTCCTTAGAAATGACATTTTTCCTTTCTGGTATTTTAGGAGTACCTAAGACTCTGTACTTATGCTCAATAGAGAACTCACATATATATTCAAACTTCACAATATGTATTTAACAATAAATTATATCCCTCAATTTCATACGTCAATTTTTTATCATTTTTTATTAAAACACATTATAATCTTACATACCACTTATGTGATTACTGATTTGACAACTACTCATTTATAACTATAAATTTCAAACATCTATTAAATTTACACCACTCAATTCACTTTTTTATAATTTCTCTTTATAAATCAACTATCATAAATTGAATCAAATAGCCACATATAATAGTATTTCATTAAGTACCAAAAATTTTGTCCGTTATGGAAGTTTAAAGCAACAAAACTTAGAAGAATAAAAAAATAAAAGTTGATGAGCTAAAGCAGCGGCACTACAACTGTGACGGTCTGTCTACACTAGAGGTGTATATGTATATATATAGAGAGAGTTCCGTTTAAGCTAACGACACTTTATCTTTCTTCTTCAACCTGCAGTTTCTGTTTCTCATAAACAAATTCTGCGTATTTGGATTAGTTTTTATGGGTAGTAGAACCCAAACCAAATCCCATTGTTCTTGTCTATTAGATCACTACTTATCATCCCAGAAACCCTTTTACTTATGAATGATCATTCCACTCATTTCCTTTTCTCTCCAATGCAACAGCCCTTCTCAAAGATATCTGATTAAAGTTTAAACAAGAATAGATTTCTGAATTCAAATTTTCTCCAAATGTCCTCAAATTATCTTTATCTTATCCTCATTTTCATTTTTGTAGTGATGACAGAAGGTATGTTATATACCCATTTCGGTGTATTGTCCCATTTCTTTGGATTAATTCTAACTGGTTTCTTGATGGCGGCTGTCATTTGTATTTTTCAATTTTCAGGTAGTTTGGGGGCTACATTTACGTTGATAAACAGGTGCGATTATGTAGTATGGCCCGGAATCTTGGCCAGTGCCGGCAGTACCAGATTGGATAGTACCGGATTCGAACTTAAGCCGGGTGGTACGAGGTCGTTTCAAGCTCCCCCGGGCTGGTCGGGGCGGTTTTGGGGCAGAACCGGCTGTGTATTCGACGGTAGCACTGGACAAGGAATTTGCGCCACCGCCGATTGCGGGTCGAACCAGGTAGAGTGCAATGGGGCCGGAGCAAACCCGCCGGCAACCCTTGCTGAATTCACAATCGGGTCGGGTTCTAATGCGGGTGCTCAGGATTTCTATGATGTTAGCCTTGTGGATGGATACAATCTCCCCATGATTGTTGAGGCCAGTGGCGGGTCGGGTTCCTGCGCGTCGACGGGTTGCGTGACCGACTTGAACCGGATGTGCCCTAATGAGCTCCGGGTAGGAGACGGAACGGCATGCAAGAGTGCGTGTGAAGCGTTTGGGTCTCCGGAATACTGTTGCAGCGGCGCGTACGGTACACCCACCGCCTGTCAGCCGTCAGTTTATTCGGAAATTTTTAAAACGGCGTGCCCAAAATCTTATAGCTACGCGTACGATGATGCTACGAGTACATTTACGTGTAGTGGAGCAGATTATACGATTACATTCTGCCCTTCAACCACAAGGTAAGGCCGCAGATTCATTGGCGGTAATATTCTTGTTCCTATTTAAATACCTTATCTTATTTTAATGCTCTCTTTTTCTACATTGGTTGAAGTATTTATTGCAAGATTGAATCCCACCTTTGAGATTCAGAACAGTTTTGTAATTTTCTGATAGAAGTTTCTTTACTGGTAAGATCTTTTAGAAGAAGCTTACTTCAGGTGGTTCTTTTTTTCAAGTAGTACTTCTGCAAGTAGCAAAAACCATAAATGTTGAAATTGGTTCATCATTTTTGTTTATAAAAAACAACTAATTCTAAAGAACTACAGCAAATACTAGTCCCAATTTCCCGCTAAACGTCTAGCGGGAGATCATTTTTACAGTAAATACACACGTTTATTTATTCATAGTTGATGCAAAGTACGTCGTGACTTGCAAGTATTCCAGATGTTCATTCTCAAAGTGGCACCTCCAATGAGAATCTGATCAAGACAAAATTTCATGATATCTGAATGATGCATGAGAGAGGAATGAACTGGGCATAATGTCTCAAAGATATAGATATAGATATATATATATATATATATTAAGGGAATAAATTTTTATGGCAAGTCAGTGGTTTAATAAAGAAATTGATATTTGAAGAAAGAATTCATTTGTCTAATATTATATAGGATGGAATTCTAGTGAAAGCTACAAGTGCAAGAATTTCCACATGATGCCTTTCTTTCTAGTTGTCATCTTTTTGTATGTTTGTCTATGTAATTAATCAATCTCAATAGAGAATAAAAGTATCAATGGTGGCAATTGTGAAGAATCCTTTTTAGTGACTGATTCTTATAAGATGATGATAATATCCATTTTTGCCTTACCTTCTCATAACAGTTATGGTTTACTTTTTGTGAAGATTCACATGGTCTTGCAGACTCATTATCATTATTTGTTTTATCATTTAGATGAGTTAGATCGGTATAATGCTATAGTAAGTAAAGATACTAACTTCAAGTCCAATTTTTATTTATTTATTAATATTGTATACCTGTCAAGTCTTTGGTGAGATATATGATTGGAAAGGTGAATAGGATTTTCATTTTTAACTTGAAACAGAGTGGATACATGAACCTTCACAATATATTTTCTAAGTACAATGTCTTTCTATATCCTGTCAATGTTCACTTATATCCCTTTTGAGAAAAAATGTAAAAATAAAAATGTTGTTCCCTTCTCTTGCAGCCAAAAATCTTCAAGGGATTCTTCATCACCAGCCACCCCAGGGACAACAGACGAACCGCCATTGGCTACAGGCACTGGCGGTGTAGATGGTTCGAGTTCACAAAATAACCTACCGGCATGGTTTCCAAATTTCGTCATAGGGGGTTCATCAAGCACCATTTCGAATTCCGGATTGCATTTTATTCCAGTTACTTCTGCAGCAACCTTCTTGCTGTTATACTTTCTGCAACTATAGTTCTTGAATTAACATTGCAAGCAACAGTGACAAGATTCTAAAGTACAGTTTTCGAGAACATGTAGATATATAGCTGAAGTCTTCTTATTTGGTCTAGCAACGGAATTTCCCCGTGAATTCGAACTGTCTCAGTGCAAATGTTGATAACAAGTCGGGTTGGTTTCTTGAAAAGCGAAGAATTCCTCATTTTGTTGTTGATAGGTAGCCTGCCCTTCCCTCCATTTTTTGATCATTCGAGCCAAATCAATGTATTTTTGGTACATAGTTTTATGCTGGAAACTGATGAATTCTTCATTGAAAATAGAAGAATGAAGGAAAGTTGAATTTGCTTCATGATGAATCAAATGTTGGTGGATGCAAACCTTTGCTGGAATTACAAATTTGGTAGTTGAGTGATAAATACATTGGCTGCAAATTTGATGGAATCATATTGTCTGCCACAATTAGGCCCCCTACCTTGTTTATGGATATATGTTATTATATGAAACATTTTGGGTGGCTAGTTATATCTATATTCACGATATCGTACCAACTTTCGTCTTTATCTCAGTTTTTTTATGGAGTCAACCAGGGCTCCATAATATATAGTTAAACTATCAATCACAAATAGTCAAGTTAGAAAATAACATGTGGTTTTATATCTATGATGGCACGTCCCATGTCAGATTCCCTTATAGATCCCGATTTCGCTGAATTCCTCTTACTGTAAGAAAGAAATCAAAAGTACAAGGTGCTTTTGCTTGTAAGATCGATTTACAAGATTTTTGTGACCACAAAGCACTTTTCTCTGTAAAACCGACACCATCTTTATTTATTGATGAGACGGTTCGATCAGATTTACTACTGAATTATTTGAAGTGATATTCATACATAGTCATCTCGAAGTCTAAATATTTGACAAATGAACATCAATATTTGGCCAAGCAATAGAGATTATTTGATTTGATTACGATTAATGCTTTTGGCATAATATTTTTCCCCCAACAACTTTTTAACTCAGCTCGCCTTGTTTGGATGAAGTCTTTATTTACTTTCACAAAGTTGTATAGTGTAGTGCTATATTTTGAATGAGTAATATTATATAATACTCCCTCCATCGCGCAAAGATATTTCCCTTTTATTTTTTCAAATAGATTAAAAAAAACTTAATTAATATTGTTGAAAATGTAAATGTACAATTTAAAAATAAATTTCCCCGTATACCGTTAATTTATTTAATATTTTATTTTAGTTTTCATTTGTAGTTGATTACAATAAACTATAAATAAGGGTATCTTAGAACTAAAAATTTAATAAGGAAAGAGGAATATAATTTGAGATGGATAAAAAAAAAGATAACAGAATATCTTTGTGGGACGGAGGGAGTAATAATAGAATAATACAGTTTTCCGTTGTCACCTTACTTATCGACCGTGACTAGAAATATAAAAATTTCAACATAACGATTGGCAAAAAGGCATATACAACCACCCCCACCCCCACCACCACCAAAAAATGAAAAATAAAAAAAATGAGGAAAATCAAGAGCAAGAGTGGTGCAAAAACATATATACAACATCACCAAATCACACGAAAAGTAAATAAGTAAGGGTAGCATTATTATATATAATATCACTGGGTTTCAACACTATACTACATGATTTAAATGATAAGTTAAATTAGTTTTTCTTTTTTTTAAAGTATAATTACAAATATGCATTGTAGCAGCACAAATGTGGATATATGTCCTATTGAAACACAGTGTTAAGAAACTTAACAACACAAACTCCATATAAGGAGACGAGTTGTGCTATTTATCTAGTATTCAGTCTAGTTGACATTTTTACGTTGGAGGATGAGTGGATAATTATAGATACATAGAAACATCCACCTATTTATTATCCAATGAGAAAATGTCAATTAGACTAGAAATAGGTTTACAGTCTAGATAAATAGTATTATTCTAAGGAGAATACACACTATAATAGCATTATCATTTGGCCAATATATTCCAATTTCATCGTGGGAATAAAGACATATATATAGCCGCAAAATTGGATAGATTTGCACTTTCGGTGCACTAAATTAATGGTTTCTAATATGTATTCCACAATGGAATAATCAACTGCCAATTTGGAGGATGATTGTTTGTGTATTTGTTTAATACCCGTTGTTGTACTCTTTGTAATGGTTGAAAACTTTCACTTCAGTAACAAACGCCAAATTTAAACTGTGCTAATAACTTCACAGTCTTCTCTCGATAAATCTTAAATAGAAATGATAATGTGAATATATTCATCTACAAACAATTTTTTACATAAAATTCGAGATAAAACAATATAACGGGGTTGGACAAGAGGCGAGAGCTTTCAAATTGTTTGATAAAGTGTTGAGGAGAAACTTTAAAGTTTTTTAAGGTCTGGGCGAGTTTGGGGTTGTTTGATACTCTTTTTCATTTCTCTTTATAATCCCACCTACCACTGATTTGACTATTGATTTGACTACTTTTCATCTATAATCACAAATTTCAAACTTATATTAAATCTACACCACTCATTTCACTTCTTTATAATTTCTCTTTATAATTCAATTTGGATAAATAGCTTCAAACAACCCCTCAAGTGAAGTCAAAATGTATGTAAAGTAGACCGTGTGACTAAGGGTCAAATTTTAAGTGAAATGTAGCAGCTAACACTGAGTTGGTCATCCTGTGCACTTACTATTTTTCAATCAACTCACTAAAGTTTGAAGCAAGGAAATATGTAAAATATGTACTTAGAGACATGCTTCATCTTGAAATGAGTGTACAAATTCATTTACATATGGAGAAAGGGAAATTTTGTAAGTACTTTCTGAAAGTTTTGTTAAAAAAATACCCATCTCATGTGGCGTTCATTAATGCACATCATGTATATTTCAAACATAAACTATGTGTATTTTAAATCTACATATCATACATCTATAGATACAACATGAAAGGGAAATTTTTTAACAAAACTTTCAAAAAGTGCTTCAAAAAGACTCGTGGAGGAAGTACCCGTTTTCCTTTGTTTTCTTTCTTTCTTTCCTTTTTCACCCCCACCCCCCCTCCCTTTTTTGTGGTTGGGGGAGAAGAGGGGGGGGGGTGTGTGTTGGCAGTTGATGAATTGTGGAGGTTTCCTGTTTCTCCCCATTTTGTAAATTTGTTTGTATACTCATATCATAAAAAATTAATGAACTCATAATCCTTGTATTTTTATAACAAGAAATACTACATGTGTAAGCAACAATTTAAGGATTCTTGTACAAATATCAAATTGTAAGATTTTACAAATTAATATTACATGTATACATATTATACAAATGGTAGTATATATAGATTTTTTCCTTATTTATTGTCAAAATTTCAATTGTTCAATGTCATTTATTATCGAACATTACAGCATCTCTAATGTATAATCATAGTTATAAAATAAATTAACAATTGGCAAAGTACTTATTTGACACATTAAATGCTTGATATCATGACATTCTCCATGACAATATCAAGCACTAATTTATTCAATCAAAAAATTTCTCTCTTTCTTTTTTCAAAATTTCTAATAGTAAATTTACAAATATACAATATTGACATTATTGCATTGGAGGATTTTTTGAACGTAATGCCAATATTCTTTGACACATATACACATAAGACATTCGACCTTGACTTTGTATTGGAGATACTCGTGCATAATCATAGTCATAAAATAAATTGATAATTGGCAAAAAAATGTTTATTTGGCACATTAAATACTTGATATTGTCATGAAAAATGTCATGAGTTGACATTCTCTGTGACAATGTCAAGTATTAATTTATCTAATAAAAAAATTTCTCTCTTTCTTTTTTTTCAAAATCCCTAAGAGCATCTCCAATTTATAGTTATATTCATGAAATAAATTGACAATTGGTAAAAAAATACTTATTTGGCACATTAAATGCTTGACATTGTCATGGAGAATGTCAAACATTAATTTATCCAATCAAAAAATTTCTCTCACTCTATTTTTCAAAATACCTAATCATAATTTGTCAAATATACAATATTGACATTGTTGTATTAGAGAATTTTTTAAATGTAATGTCAATATTCTTTGACACATATACACTTAAGATATTCCATCTTGACTTTATATTAGAGATGCTCTAAATAGTAACTTGACAAATATACAATGTTGATATTATTGTATTGAAGGATTTTTTAAATGTAATGTTATTGATACAAGGCATTCCACCTTAACTTTACATCGAATATATTCTTAGAATAGAATGCATAACCTTTGTTTCCCTATCAATCTACTTATTAATACTCCTATAAGTTAGCAAGTTGACAAGTGGGGATTTGTTTAATGTTGGGTGGCTGCAATTTAAAGCTGCTATGTGCGGTTAGTGTGCCAAAGAATAATTAGAATCGAGAATAGATCCCCCACTCTTTTCAAATTTCAATGATAATATGATAAAAACTAAAAAGTGATTTTATTTTGAACGAGAATTAATTATTTGCGGTTGCATGCCTTACGTAAAATATAAATTATATACACACGTATTTAAAATAATAATATTGTTTTGAATTTTATTGGGATAATTGATGAAAATATAAAGAGGAGTATTTATAGGTGTGATGGCAAGCGTATGAAAAATTCTACGGAGACATGAAAATGAGACATGAAAAAGTGACATTGTATATGTGGCACACTTGTATTGGAAATGAAAAAGCAATGATGTTATCATCATCCAATGAATATATGCAACATGAGAATGTCACCTATTAATATCACTTTTACATATCTCTCTAGAATTGCTCCAAGTGTTTATATTGTAGAGTAACAAATTGATAAATCGAATGTTAGGTGAATTAGGAAAGATCAAGTACGACGAGTAAGATATATGAGTTGGAGTCACACATTCCATTATTTCCTGTTAGATTCTACCATAGTTAGAGTGATTAATATAACTTGTACATTCTTTCAAATAGTAATAGTAGTAATAATAATAACAATAATAATAATATCTACGTGTGCGTGTGTGTACGTAAGCATTATTAATTTACATTTGTAACGTGTAGCGTGCTAATAGATTTGCAAAATAACGTAACTTCTAAAATTATACTCTTTCCATTCTAAATATATAGTTCGCTTTATTTTTTCACAAAGATTACTAAGAAATGTATTGGAAAAGCACTATTTTTAATCCGTGTTTTAATTTATACATATTTGATGAGTATAATTCACAATTGATAGTTATAACTAAAGTATTAAATACAGGCAAATTAATAAAAAAATGTAAATTAGACTTTTGAATTAATGTGAAAAGAAGATTATATAGTTGGGATATTTTAAAAAGAAAAAAGTAGACCATATATTTAGGACCGGGGAGTAATAGGAAAATTTTAACGCACCAAAAAAAGGAAAAAAAAACAAAAAACTAACTATGTGAAAGTTAAAAAAGAAAAGAAGAAAAGAGAGATTTAGAAGAAAGACCAAGAAAGGGAAAAGAAGAAAAGAGAGAATTAGAAGGTAAAAAGTCAAGCATTAATGAATTGATTGATTAATTAAGAATATAATAGTGATTTTCATTAAAAAAAGAATATAATAATAGTGATAAACAAATTGAATTAACTAAATGTCAGAAGGATATTAATGTAAAATTAGGGAATAAAATAAAGGTAAAAAGGGTAATCAAAAGTGGGGTGAATGATCATCCATAGAGAATTAAATTTATGATCATGGATAGTCATAATCCTTTGGTTAAAATAAAATTACTGAAATAATATTATCAACTATAATCGAGATATATATCATTATAAAATAACAGTAATATCATGACAATAACAATCTGGTATGCTTAATATAACTGGTTTAATTGTAATATAAGTGAGGAGATAAGTTATATTTCGGCTGTTAATTGTCAACGAAGAAGCCTTTTTTTTTTTTTTTTTAAATAAAGAAATGACAACTTATATTGTCATTGATAGTGATGAACGTCTCTCGATTAAAAACACGAGAGTTCAATCGAACAAGTTGTAGAAAACTGTGATGGACTAATTTGATCCTCTTTATCCTAATCATTACCTGCATCGATCGTAATATTTCATTTCTTCAACAACAAATCTCAAGGTAAAAGTGTACCAAATCTCAAGTATTAGAAAAAAAAAATACGTTGACCCGCTAAAAGTTCTAACAGTTCTCCTTGCACTTTTTGGAAACGCCTCCAACCAACCCCGTAAGCACAATCGACCTCTGCTCTCCTTAAGAATGACAATAGAACGGGTATTACCCGATACTTGAGAGTACCCGCTCTGAATAAGGTGGGTATTACCCGCCCCGTTAAGTATCGGGGTGGGTACGAGGAGAAATTTTTCTGCCCGAAATCTTATCGATCCCCGCCCCGCCCCGATACCTTTTTTTTTTTTTTTTAAAAATATTTTATTCTCTATGAAATTTCAAAGTTAGATACCAAAATATAAAATTGGCATGATACTTAGAATGACTTTTCATATAATTTTAATTTCATTTTTTTCTATATTTTTTTAGTTATTTCTTAACAGGGCGAGTAACGGGTATTGTTTTTTTGTACCTAACCCAAATCACAATCGGGTACGGGACGGGTACGAGACGGGAGATTTCTTAACGGGGCGGGAACAGGAGAAGGCATACCCACCCCATTGCCATTCCTAGCTCTACTTCTACTGTAGGTTAAAACAATAAAACTTCTTCCTGTTATACGAAGAGTTGCAAAACATAGCAAGTAAACATAGCCACCAAACAAAAGGAGAACTACCCTGCTTTGCACGGAATATGAGTAAAAACATCAGCATTGTCCAAATTACTTCTAACAAACATAATGCTGAAAGACAAATTCCTGGTTACAGTAAACTATAATAAAGTGACTCTCCCCACATCTAAAGGCTTACAAGCGTGAACAAAGTAACACGGGATGTCTCAAGAATTTTCTCAAGAGACGGGGTATTTAAAAGGTATTTCTCAACTTCGGAATGCAATTTTTTCAGATAATTTATCAATCAATCTACAACTCATCCTTGACCGCATAAGGCTCAGTATCGTCGTCATCTTTGGAAGCATCCTCCGTCTCGGGTGAAGATTCTTTCTCTGTGCTGGATTCAATCTCAACTTCCTCCACATCATCTTCCTCCTCAACTGTTGCATCAGGACTGATGTTGAGACTGTTCTTTACTGTGCCATAGATTCCAGAGGCAAAATCCTTGGGATCATTTAGAATGAAGCCACTCTCCATGAGTGCTGTTTGGTACATGAGTCGTGCTGTTTGCTTCAAACTTTCAGCCTACACAAGTTAGCAGCGCAATTAAAAGATGTGATAATAATAATACCAAGGGCATAATAATAAAAAATTAGAACACGAAACTGAGTTCAAAATGATTACCTCAGGGTCTTTTACGACTCTCTCTCTAAGCTCCTTAATGATAGGGTGTCTTGGATTAATCTCTAGCACTCTCTTACCGCGCATATAAGCTTGCTTACTAGCATCTGATAAAGTTTGTGACTGCATTATCCTCTCCATATTTGCACTCCAACCAAATTTTGAAGTTACCACAACACATGGGGTGTCAGCCAAACGGTTGCTAATCTTCACATCATCGACGTTCTCACTGGCAAGAGCACTCTTCCACCATTTGTTCAACTCCTTAAACGACTCCTTGAGTTCTTTGTCTTTTGAATCCTTCCCGAGCTTCAGTCCCTCCTTGGACACGTTCTGGAATTTCTTGTCTTCGTAGTCCATAAGATATTGCATTAAGTACTCGTCCACAGGATCTGTGAAGACAATAACCTGCAATGTAGAGGAAATAGAGTTTTAGAAGCACAAAATACAAAACGTAGATCAAGGTTGTTTGAAACAAGCACCACATACTTCATAATTTTTCTTTGTAAGCCTCTCAAGGAACGGTGATTTCTCCAACTGTTCCTTGGATGTTCCAGTTATGTAGAAGATATCTTTCTGTCCTTGCTTCATTCTTGAGATGTACTGATCTAGTGAAGTTAATTTACCCTCTGACTTTGTGCTGTAAAGGAAGACAGGACAAGTTAGTTTTTTACCCTCTTGACTTTCTGAATAGGTTTTACAGCAAAGTTATTTGCATACGTCTCAAAACGGAGGAGTTTCGCCAGTCTGTTTCTGTTAGTTGCATCCTCAATAATACCAAGTTTAATTGACTTGCCAAATTCATTCCAGAACTTTGCATATTGACCTTTCTTCTCGTTTTCCTCACTGGATTCTTCAATATCTGCAGAGGTTATCAATTGAAAGATAAGGCTCTATCCAGATATCACTTTACTAGGTTACATATAAACTCTCCTGGAGAATTATTTATTCTAAGCATCAATTTCAGGGAGCAATACCTTTCTTGTCTTTGTCATTGGATTCATCTGGGTCCTCCTCTGCAAGTTTGCGGATCATATCCAGGGCCTTGCGGATGAGTTTTTTCTTGATTGTTTTCAGACTGCTGTGTTGTTGTAGCATTTCCCTCGATACATTAAGTGGTAGGGTGTCAGAATCAACGAGACCCTAGTCACATGAGCCAAATATTAAAATGATAGTTCCAGCACATTATCTTCAAAAAGATTTGTATTTCCCAGATCAGTACATACCCTCAAGAAGTTCAGATACTTAGGCAAAAGTTCATCAAATTCATCTGAGATAAAGACCCGTCTGACGTATAATTTTAAGTTGGATTTGTTAGAGTTGTAGTAGCTTTCGTACAGATCTTGAGGAGCCTTAGGAGGTATAAAGAGTACTGCCCTGAATTCAACATCACCTTCTGCTTTGAAGTGACTCCATGCTTGAGGTTTCTCATCACCAAAGTCCTGTCAAAAGCCATTACGAAGTTGATCAAATATAGGATGATATTAAAGTCGAGAACCAAAAATGTATGTGGACCTCGAAAAGCAGGCATCAAATACCTTGGCTAGGGAGTGATAGAATTTTGTATATTCTTCATCTGTCACCTCCTTGGGGTTCCGTAGCCATATAGCTTTCACATCATTCAAGAGCTCCCACTCATAAGTTGTTTTCTTCACTTTCTTGGTCTTTGGTTTCTTCTCATCTTCTTTCTCAGATTCCTCTTCCTCCCCTTCCTCCTCAGTAGATTTACTTTCAGCTGCTCACATCATCGGGATGCAATTAGCAAATGAGTAGAGAGTAATAAAAATAAAAATCTTATTATTTTGAAGAAGATTTGCAGTTTAAGTCATGCATACATGATTCGTCTTCGTCACTGGATTCATCGTCTTCACCAGGAACCTCTTCTTCAACTTCTTTGCTAGCCCAGAGGTTTATTGGGAAGTTGATGAATTCAGAATATTTCTTCACCAATTCCTGTAATCACGAGCATCTAAGTGATTAAATCCCAATTCTCAAACAAAAAATGCAATAGAAAGAGAAACAGACTCATAAAGCAGTATGAACTCCACAGGAAGTAGGAATGCATATTTCACTAGATGTGTTATAGAAAACAGATTGCCTCGGTAATCTATTTGAATTAAGTCCAAATAAATAAGCAATGCAGTCAATCAAGAAATGCAACTGTAACCATTAGAACCCAATGTCAGCAGTTGGAATTTGTCATTACTATGCAATTGAAGGGGGTAAAAACTTAACATTCATGAAGTACCACGGCAGAGGCTGAAAGCTGTAACTTTTGAGTAATTAGGGACATGATTATAACCTAATTTAATTAAATACTTGGCATGTGTTGGTGGCACAATTCACCCTCTAGTTACTCTCAGTTGCTCACAACTGCATCCTACGCCATTGCACCACTATGAGTATAACATTGTCCGATACAATTTTGAAGCAATTCGGGTTAAGAAAATGAATGTTTAAAGCCTTCATTCCTGATTATCATATGCCAGATCACCATTCACCCTCATTGTTCCTGTCTTATGTTCTTCAGATTTTATCTCATGATAATTTGACAAGCACATTAACTTGTATGCAAATTAGCAAGTGTCCATCATTAGAGCTGAATCATTTTTTAAAATAGCCCTCATAACTCAACTTATTCCCAATAATAATTTGCAAACCAATTTAAAAAAAAGTATAATCCCATTTAGCACCACCGGTGCTTGAAACCATATCAATGTGGCATTAAATAATAAGTTGAATCAAATGGATCCTTTATTGATACATTTAATTTCACTTATCATTCAACGCCACATTGGTTGCCACCTAGACTAATGCCAAGCACCAATGGGTGGTACACACAGTTATTCTCAAAAAGGGCTGACGTCAAGAAGTAGGAAAAATTACGCAAATGTCAAAAGTGAATAGTTCTAAAACCTCCGGAGAGGCTATCTCCTAATTAAACACAGGTGGCTTGTGTGTATCCGAAAGGAGAAATGTTCATCAGTTATCATCAAGTTAATGTGAAAATGCAAGGCAGCAAGTAAAAAAGCAACTGAAAACCAAAATAACATATACTATCTACGCACCTTCAGTTTGTACTCATCCAAGTACTCTTGTGCTTCATCTCTTAGGTGCAATCTAATCTCAGTTCCACGGCCAAGTGGCTCATTCCAC
>CAVNYN010272010.1:0-24442 GCA_963692815.1 Nyctanthes arbor-tristis | reverse complement strand
ATCAAGTTAATGTGAAAATGCAAGGCAGCAAGTAAAAAAGCAACTGAAAACCAAAATAACATATACTATCTACGCACCTTCAGTTTGTACTCATCCAAGTACTCTTGTGCTTCATCTCTTAGGTGCAATCTAATCTCAGTTCCACGGCCAAGTGGCTCATTCCACACATCCTCGGAAACAGCAAAAGATCCATCAGCCTTTGACTCCCATACATGCCTGAACCAGTCACAAATGTGAATAATTACTCAACTCATGCAGCCTGCCTTCTTGAGAACAAATGCAAATGAGAAACATGATAAGACTCCAAAAAACATACTGCTTATCATCATTGTGTTTGCTAATAACTTCTACGTAGTCAGCAACAAGATAGACAGAGTAGAATCCAACACCAAATTGACCAATAAGGTTAAGATCTCCACTGGTCTGCATTTTCTCGACAAATGCTGTATATAGAACAAAATTTTATCAATCAACTGCCGAGATACAAGCCTTAACTATTATCAGAATCATAGACTCAAAATGAAGATACCTGAAGTTCCAGACTTGGCAATGGTCCCCAAGTTCTTGATCAAATCCTCTTTTGTCATACCTATACCTCTGTCACGGATGGAAAGTATTTTCTTTTCTTTATCCAACTTAATCTGCAGATTCAAAAAGAAAACAAGTTTTCAGAAAACTGAAAATTGATCTCCGTAGAGTTCAATGTAAAACCATAATAAGAAGTGTTGAAATTTTTCTAATAGGAGCGGCTGGTTTTCTTATGGTACCAGCCACATGACTTGTCCCCATACCATTTTGCCTCATCATCCACCGGTACCATAGTGGTACCATATGGCAATCGAAACTTCTTGTACAAAATGATCTGTACTTAAGTAAACCCATTTTGAAAACATAATACCATATTTTCAACAGTACCAGATACTTAGCACAATACGCACAATACGGCAGTAGAAATAGACCATTTTTATCTGAACTAATCTGACCTGGATCTCGAGCTTAGCATTTTCGCCTTCACCCAAAACCTCCTTGTCAGTGAGGGATAGGAATCTAATCTTGTCCAGAGCCTAAATTAACAAAAGATTACATCAAATAAAATTCTTCACTTTAATAACAGTTACGGTCATAAAATTGCAAAGCAAAAGGAAAACGTAAAGTCTTACATCAGAAGCGTTGGAGATCAACTCCCTCAGGAAAATATCCTTGTTACTGTACAATGAGTTGATAATAATATCCATAAGCCGAGAAACCTCGGCCTGGAACTCAAACTTCTCCGCATCTGCGCGAAGAGATCTCTTTGAGATCGACTCAGCTTCCCTGTATCGAAAAAATACATGAGAATCATTACACTTCTGAAAGCATTCAAATCGATCGAAGAATCGCCAAAAATTCCAAAAACCTTTTAGTGACATCTGAATCAGTAGACAAACCACTCGGAACAGCGCCTAGTTTCTCTTCAACCTTGGGCGGATCTACGGGCGCGTCGGAATCACTCTCCGCATGAGCTTGTATTTTCCTTCCTACATAATAAAAATATAAAATCAGCACTCGTAAACAAATTTCCAATCCAAACCCACAATATCCAGTCAAAGTGCTTCGTACATTGTGGAATTAAGCATTATTAAATGTAAAAAATAAAAATTAAACTGCTATTAACGAATTATTACTCCAGTACCTTGATCTGGAAGGAGAAACAGAAGACAGAGTAGAAACAGAACGGAGGGGATTGTCCACTTCCTCATACTGCAATTCGAGGGTGAATTTCTCCAATTACAGAATTCTTCTTCTTTTTTTTTTTTTTTTTTCAATTTTTGTTCATTTGCGTTTTGCAGAGGGAGTGAGAGTTTATATGGAGGTTTTTCAGTGTGACGTGGCAAGGAGCGTTACGAGTTAAGAGGTTGCTGATTGGTTCCGATTTGCCAGCGTGGAAAATCTGACGGTGGTGGATAGTTGGTGACACGTGGCGTGTAGTGAATGGTTTTTGCTAGCTTATTAGACGTGGAGAAACTGTGGGGTTCTGGAAGTCTCTATAGGAAGACTCGGAAGACCGGCTTTTCTGCGTTAGAGTATGGTCTACTGCACCATGGATATATCATATTAGGATGCTTCCTATTGGTTGCAGAACTTGGCCGGTCATGCTATACCCTACCCACAAAAATACTTATCTTCACAAATTAAGAAATTATGCCCTTGTTTGATACTCTTTAACAAAACACATTATAATCTCATTTACCACTGATTTGACTATTGATTTGACAACTACTCATTTATAACCACAAATTTCAAACTTCTATTAAATCTACACCACTCATTTCATCTCTTTATAATTTCTCTTTATAAATCAACTATCATAAATTGAATCAAACATCCCCTATGATTAATATAAAAATTGGAAATGATAAAACGTAAAGCGTTGTAGCACGTCTCGCCCCATAAGAGCATCTCTAGTGTAAAATTAAATTAGAATGTCTTAAACGTATGTGTTAAAGAATATTGACATTATATTCAAAAAATTCTCTAATATAATGATGTCAACATTGTATGTTTGTCAAGTTATTATTAAGGATTTTGAAAAAAAAAAGAGAAATTTTTTTATTAGATAAATTAATACTTAACATTGTCATGGAGAATATCATCTCGTCAAGCATTTTTTTTTATTAAAAGGGGGATATAGGGGGAGGGGGAGGTGGGATTCAAACTCGGGATATCCCAGTGAGGGGTTAAGTCATTTACTACTCGAACTATCCCTTGATCCCGCTAATGTCAAGCATTTAATGTGCTAAATAAGTACTTTTTTATCAATTATCAATTTATTCCATGACTACGACTAAGGATGATAATTTACCCCGACCCGACCGAATACTCGCGGTGCCCTAAATCAAACGGGGCAGAAAAATGCAGTCCCATGGGTTAGAGGGGCTGACCGGGGTTGTCCCGATCCGCCCTGATCCGTTTAAGTGTTTTGTTTTTCGGAAAAAAAAAAAAGAAAAAGTAATTACAAAACTCCAAGTTTTTTTAAAAAAAATTTTTTTGAGGGTGGTTGTTAATTTCAGGTGGCACAAAAATTCCAAAAGTCATCAAAAAAAATAAATAAATGGGGCAGGTTTGCTGCCCCGAGCCCCGACCCGAAATAGTTGGGGCGACGCGGCGGGGCGGGAAAAAATGTTAATGGGGCGCTGCTGATCCACCCCGAATCCGCCCCGTTGCCATCGCAAACTATAACTATGCATTGAAGATACTCTAATAGAGTTAGACTTGTCTGACGCCTTAACATTAATTGAACCATTAAATTTTATTTATATATTTCTACATATATATTTTTATCTCATTAATTGTTTAATTGTTTAAAGATACTTCTAATGCATGTAAGTAGTTTATTTGAAGTAATAACGAGATACATTAATTATGAATATATATAAAAATGAAAATTAAAGACATACTTAATATTATATATAGACTATCTTGTTGAGATAAACGAAAATAATTTACATGACTATCTTTGTGGAAAGATAGGAGTTAATCGATTTTATCCACTTGGAGAAATGCTATATAAACTCCTCATAAAGACACCGTATTAGAAACATATGAGATATCGCGATATATTGTAAGATCACGAGTTTTTGGAATTCGAATTTATCGCAAAAAAATTGAGAAAATTAATTTAGTAAACATATTCATTCAATCGTTCCCAAAACACGGAAATGAATTTTTATATGAAAATGACGGTTCTCCCACACATTAAGTATGTGACGCTAACTTGGAAGGTGTCCAGCCCCCACAGCCCATTTCAAAAATCTGATGCAATCAAAATTGAGGGCCCCACCGATTGAAATTGAAAACCCAGAAAACGCGACCACCCCCCACCCAATAAACCCTAATTTGATTTTCAGGTTCTCTCCTCAGCTCCCGTTCGTGGACCAAAAATCCAGCTGGTGAGAGTCGACGGAAAAGCTTACGCGCCGGACCGGTCACAACTTGCGCCGCCGTACCCACGCCAACCTAGATTTCAGCGACATCCGCGGCCCCATTTCCACCTGTTTCGCGCTCTATCCCAACGACCCAGCCGAGCTTCACGACTTGACCAGCGACGGAGGAGGCTCGCCGGACCGTCAGAAGCACCGCCGCCGCCGGACTCAGGTAACTCAGATGAAGGGCTTTTAGCTACTGATTTTTGGAATTGAAGGCTGAGGTTGGAGTGCTTTAGATGGAAATTTGATGATTATGGTGTGTGTTAGCACTTTCTTTTTTTCATGTTTCTTTGCTCAATAAGAAAATAGAATTTTAGTTGGAAAACTTTAGTTATTCATGTCTCAATGTGGAATTGTTATTAGTTATCACAATGTGAGCATTTGAGCAATTTTTCGATAGAGATTCAGAGAGATTTGTTGGCTAATTTGGTAGGCATTGACTGGTTGTATGAAAATTGGATTTGTATACAAATTTACTTCAAATTGAGAACAAAATAAAGTATTAACAACAAATTATTATTCACTGGTTGTATGAAAATTGGATGTGCTCACCTGTGTTATCCTTTGTACATTGTGGATTCCATTTGGGCATTTACCAATAAGCTATTGACTTGAAGTGATTAACAACCCTTAATTAGCCACCTTAACAATGTACTAATTGATAGTTTAAAATGCATACGAAATGATGGTTTAAAATGGATGGAAACTCTAAGATCTTGATGCTTGATACGAAATGGTAGTTTAAAATGGACGGAAACGAGGTTTACAAGGTTATTATGTATTCAATGCCGGCTTTGAAAGCCAAACACTTTAGTAAAACAAATATTTACTCAACAAAACAAAGTTTATAAATTTTTAAAACATAGTTTATTTCTTTTAAAGTATATATAATACATATATATTTATTGCACTTGCTTTTTGAACTCATGGTTTACATACTGTTTATCTATCGTCAAACAAATGTTTAGTATTTTGGTCATCAATTTTTCATTAATTAGCACATTTGTTCCTTAACATAATTATTATGTTTAGCGATGGGCATTTACATTGTTCTAATGAAACGTGTATTACTAAGTCTGATAGCTCACTTACATTTTAGGTTTGGGCATTTACATTGTTCTAATGAAATGTGTAATGAGTGAATACATTTTTGCATATATGTAATTTGAGGATATAGGCCAGGTTAGTTGTTAGTTTCTATTCGAAAAGTCAGATAAAATTGTAATTTTTTACACTTTGTGTTAATTTATTTGTTGTTGTAGTAATGTGTTGTGATTTGTTCTAGTTATGTGTTAATTTTTAAACTCTAGTGCTTTAATTCATTTGGGCAGATTGTGCTTTACAGTTTGATTTCTAATTATTTTGCCTAGCACTTATATGTTGTGTTTGTTATGACTCAGATGAAAGAAATAGAGCAGAAGTCGATGTGGGTTGATGAATCAGAATTGCAGAAGAAGATACTAAAGGCTACAGTTGATGAGATTGGGTTTTGAATCAGTTTCTTTTACGAAACTCATTGCAATTTCTGCAAAACTTAATGTAATGATGACACTGAAAATTGTAGTATTTGCCTCAATTAGTTTCTTGTTCACATGCTCATATTTTTCATTAAAACTGCATTGAGCAAGGGTTAATAAATCGCCTTTTTTTTTCGTGTTTTTCATTTTTTTTTTAGAAGAAAAAAAGAAGAGGATGATGATATCAAGTAGAAACTTTTAGTCATCAAGTGACATCTCATGCCAATATAAACAATTTTTCCGAGTATGTAATGGCATACATAATGTTTACACGTATGGAGCCATTAATACCCACAACGTTAAATTTTTAGTCATCAAGTCACATCTTGCGCCAATGTAAACAATTTTTCCGAATATGTAATGGCATACATAATGTTTACATAACATTTTTGAGGACCACAGAATATAGTGGGCAAGTGTGAATCTAAACATGTATCTTTTACGTTTGTATATTGATCACTATTAGGGGCATATCTGCAAAATGAATTCCCCAAACTATACAAAATTTGTTGGGCCGCTCGTATCTAAAATATGTGTAAAAAGAATTCCCCAAAATATGTTGTACAAAAATTTGCCCTCTTTCGAGATGCAAGCAATTGCCTGCAAGAGCAAATACAGTAGAAAGGTAATCTCGACTATGCCTTAACTGAAGTTATGCAAGTAAAAGTTTATTAAAAAAAAAAAATTCGACAGAGTCTCCCTTGTAAATTGGATTGAACCAACCTGTTACAAAGACATTGTATCGCATTTAACAAAACCAACATCCATCCAACCATCAATCACCCACCCAACACACCTATATAAGCCTAATAAAAGCAAGAGTCGCGTGAAATAGCCAATACATCTGTTCATCTAATACAAATAATAGTCAACACATAAACAAATGCATATGGAATAATAAAATGTCACGTACTCTAAGAAATCCTCATCGATGATCCTCTCGTTGGAGACATACGTAGGGGTGGCTTGTGTATTATGATCATCAAAAGTCATCTCGGGCCAGTATGCATCATCAGACATGCTGCTACTAAACCACCAGGAAGTACATCATCAGACATGCTGCTACTAAACCACCAGGAAGTACATTTGTCGAATGAAGACCAATGTGGGGGAATATTTGGATAGAACAAGATGAAGTATTTAGTTTTTGACAAGAGAACTTGAAGAAGCACCTTGTGGGTGGAGGTTGTGACGCCTGGCATGTCCTAGCATCGTGACCCGATTTCTTACATGAGCTGTAGCGCCACAAACTTTGTGCAATAGCGTTCTCTGTAGAGGATTTAAGACGCTTGCCGGATCCTCTTGTTTGCTTTGGAGCTGGATCTTTTATAGCGACTTGCTTTACGATAATGTCCTCGAGTGGCTGCGCCACGTCACAATCCACATCACCCATTTCTTTTAACTGGAGTTTGGCACTTTGTACGATCCCTGGTAGGTAATTATTGCGTGCCTCAGTTAGGGAAGCATCATCAACTATTTCCAATGCCATCTGCTCCAAAGCCGTTCATCGGGACTAAAATGACTACCTGCTCAAGTCATAGGAAGCTGGAGCATAGAAGGGCTCACTTTTTGCAGACTTCGTCCCACGCAGTAGGACATACTGCTCTGACATGATCGTAAACCTGCTAAAGCCGTATCCAACACAGCATACGGCGACATAGAATGCCTTCAAAGTCAAAAAGCCGACAACGACATGAGGCGTGATCAACAGAAATGATATATGTCAACTTACGTTTTCGCTCTACCTTCCCTCCAGGAAAGGCAAACTGCGAAATACAATATGTACGACTGTCGTCAGTACTTCCAACCTCATCACATCTATAGCAACCACTGGCCTCAAACTGATCTTGAAACAAACGAAAGACATTCTTCGTGTATTATTTGCCATTTGCTTCTCCATATATACTTATGAAGATGTCCTAGGAGTTTTATTCACTAACAGCCTAATCTGTGTACACAGTGGGTATGCTTGCATCTGAGTACTTCTGGATTTGGGCCTTCTTTACCACTGAAATTTTTCGATGTGATTGGAGCATATGGACCTTGCTAGGCGTCACTAGGGCATGATTATGATGGTCCTCAAACACTCTGACTACCCACCCGTCACCTTTCTAGATCTTTGCAATGTGCATCCTCGTCTGACACCCGTATCTGGTCTCACTGCGCTTTCTTTCACACATTTTTTTCATATGCATCCTTTTGCTTATGCTTGTAGGTTTCGTTTGTCTTCCCCTCCTTACTACAAGCGAATGCCTTCCAAATAACCTGCCCGGCTGAGTTTTTTTTGCTGCTACTGATTTTCGTGCTAAACCCTGCATGCTTAGCGTAGTCATTATACCATGGAAATGCAGCCTCGAGTGTCTCAAACACGTGCCCTACCTTCATTGAATCACTAAACTTAATGTTTGGAGTATGAGTTTGACCTTCAAGGGCATCTCCCGAACCTAATAAGGCGTTGTTACGGCTTTAGGATAATTCACCAACACCAAACAATGAGATATGTTTGATGTGTGACTTATTTTACCTTCAATTGGTACATGTGACGGCTACTCGGGGAAATGTAGGAGTTCACATGCCTCTAGAGTAAGTGCTGGCTTCTCGGTTGACGGCTCATCTTTCATTGAATGTGATTTTCTTTAAGACACTGAAATTTAAAAAAGCCACATTATCATATGATTAAATATACACACACATATGTGGTCGTTGAATGATGACTCTCACGCAGATAAATAAAAACATTCTTATGTTATCGTCATAACTATAGTTAATTGAATTAATGAAATCCATTCATGTCTGTGTCATAACACTAAGCTTTTAGCTATTTTTCCTTGCCAGTACCATTTACACTAAGTTTTTTCAAATTAACATATAAGAACTCCAAGGTGAATCCAATTTACCTACTTTATCCACAAAGAACTTGCTCAACTATCCAACAAATAACCCATTTCAAAGAACAAAATTGTGTTAATCGACCAAAATTCCTTTTTCATCAGTGACCATAATCTAACGTTAAATTCCTTTGCATGTTAATTGATGCGTCTGTCCTTGCATTCAGAGCAAATTGTTTAGTATATAACTGAAAATTTTTACCCCGCCATAAATAAATTTATTAGATGATTAGCTAAACATCTAAATGCCCAAACCTAAAATATAAGTGAGCTGTCAGACTCAATAATACACGTTTCATTAGAACAATGTAAATGCCCATCACTAAACATAATAATTATGTTAAGGAACAAATGTGCTAATTAATGAAAAATTGATGACCAAAATACTAAACATTTGTTTGACGAAAGATAAACAATGTCACGCCCCCAATTTTAACAATAGCGGAAGTATTTTAATATCTCAATTGAAAATTGAGGGCGAGACTTTATAAATACAAGTTAAACACTATTGAGACTATTTCGCTGCGCACTCTGATTATTGAATGTATCGTGGGCTATCCACAATGAAACATCGGCCACGCGTCTAAATCTAAATCACATACATGTATCTCCTCCACCTTCCAAGATGATCCAACCACATAACTTTAATTTAATACCTACAGGATTGTAGAAAATGGGGGTGAGTACAACGTACTCAGTGAATAACGACATGCATTGGCTCATGATGAAATAAAAGGTCACAATACCACAAGGAAGCCAATCATAAGCATAAGTTGGGCTACCACTAACTTAGCCCCTACCCGTAAGCACAATACACAAAGATTTAATAACAATTCAAAATAGCAAGGTTATAGTATCAAAAAGAAAAGCAAATGGGTAAACGACACCATTAGTGATGCCCAAGAACAAATAACAATAGTTTATCCAAAGCAATGGTACACCGTCAAAAATCAAATGCCAAAGCAAAGAAATAGGAGCATGAGGAGCAATTACAATCAAATATTGAATAACAAAGAGAGTTATGGAAGATATGAGATTCGAAGAGGGAAGCCACGGCACACGTTACTCACCTTTTTTATTCAAGAATTCTTTGAACAATTCTCAGTGAAAGATTGCCTTCAAAATGTGTTATTTAAGCGGGGTTTATATATATATATATATATATATATGGAGAGGGCTTTATTTTAAGTGTAAAGAAAGTGTTTTTGGGGGTTTTTATTGGTGTTTTTCCACCATGACTATTTTTGGATGAATTTTGTGAGTAGAGGGCAAGCAAGTAAGCAAATGTCTTGGAAAGATGATGAATTTTCATTGCCTTGATCTTTTTTATAAGTGTTAGAGTTAATTGTTTTTGAATAACAATTGAAATCCACAAATAACAAAATAGGCAAAATGGCGTAATACTTGGCAAGAATAGCAATTAATTATTCACATAAATGACAAGTATCTTGTACACTTGTTAATATTAGCAATTAATTAATTATAAAAATGGCATGTGCCTTATACACTTGGCAAGAATAACAACTAATTATTTACAAAAATTAACAATTGTCCTATAAACTTGGCAAAACCAGCAGCCTCCATTAATTATAAAATAACATATGTCTTACAGTTCAGCAAAGTTTATTGGAAACTTTCACGGGATGTTACAAACAGTATGTAAACCATGAGTTCAAAAAGCAAGTACAATAAATATATATGTATTATATAAACTTTAAAAGAAATAAATTATGTTTTAAAAATTTATAAACTTTGTTTTGTTGGTAAATATTTGTTTTACTAAAGTGTTTGGCTTTCAAAGCCGGCATTGAATACATAATAACCTTGTAAACCTCGTTTCTGTCAATTTTAAACTACCATTTTGTATCAAGCATCAAGATCTTAGAGTTTCCATCCATTTTAAACTATCATCTCGTATGCATTTTAAACTATCGATTAGTACATTGTTAAGGTGGCAAATTAAGGGTTGTTAATCACTGCAAGTCAATAACATGTTGGTAAATGCCTAAATGGAATCCACAATGTGCAAAGGATAACACAGGTGAGCACATCCAATTTTCATACAACCAGTGAATAATAAGTTGTTATTAATACTCTGTTTTGTTCTCAATTTGAAGTAAATTTGTATATAAATCCAATTTTCATACAACCCATCAATGCCTATCAAATTAGCCAACAAATCTCTCTGAATCTCTATCGAAAAATTGCTCAAATGCTCACATTGTGATAACTAATAACAATTCCACAGTGAGACATGAATAACTAAAGTTTGCCAACTAAAATTCCACACCAAAATTCCACATGAATAACTAAAATTCTATTTTCTTATTGAGCAAAGAGACATGACAAAAAGAAAGTGCTAACACACACCAAAATCATCAAATTTCCATCTAAAGTACTCCAACCTCAGCCTTCAATTCCAAAAATCAATAGCTAAAAGCCCTTCATCTGAGTTACCTGAGTCCGCAGAGGCAACTCACTACAAGGAATAAGCCCAATAGTCGTGTCGTCGCAAAATGTGTATATGTCACCGCAAATGTGTGATAGCAGCGACAAAGTTACCTGCGAATGTCGAGGCTAAAAACCCATGGTAGTAGTAGATCCATAGCGGTGACTCGTGTCGCCGTAATCTAGGAGTCACCCAATAGAGGCGACACAGTTAGGGCTGTATGATCGATGGGTTTCGGTCATTAAAAAAAAATTAACCCTACCCGCCACTATTTAGCACGACCCGCCCCCCAGCCCCATAGCCCAGTCCTTTTCCATCTATATTTAATTAAATATTATTTGCCCATGTGAGAAGTCAAACTCAACACCTTGAATGCAAAGACATGGTACTTCACCAACTGGACTAACTTGACTTTTGGTTATTACCTTACTTTTATAATATATATTATATAAATTATTATAACTATAGTGACGAATATATTCCATATAACAATGATTTTCCGTCGCTAAATACAAGAACAAAGGTGGGAAATTTTCCCGCCAATCATATAAAGACGATATTTATGGGTCGTCGTTTTAGATCAAGAAATATAGTGACGACTTTTACACGTTGCCTCTATAGATACCAATATACAGCGGTGACATTACTTGTCGTCTCTGTAGATACATCCTACAGTGACGACATTATGATATCGCAGGTATAGGGTGATGACTGATGCGGCGACTTAAAATCGTCGTTGTAGCCAACGTTATAACAACGACATTTGATGTCATCGAAAAATATCGCCGCTAAAGCTCATGTTTCTTATAGTGACGGGTGGAGACTGCGGTGCGCCTGACGGTCCGATGAGCCCTTCTCCATCGCCGATCAGGTCGTTAAGTTCGGCTAGGTCGCTTGGATGGAGCGCGAGATAGATGGAAATGGGGCTGCGGGTGGCGCTGAAATCTGGGTTGGTGTGGGTGCGGCGGCGCACGTTGTGACCGGTCCAGCCCACAAGATTTTTCCGTCGACTCTCACTGGCCGGATTTTTGGTCCACGAACGGGAGCTGGGGAGGGAACCTAAAAATTAAATTGAGGTTTATTGGGTGGGGGTGGTCGCGTTTTTTGGGTTTTCGATTTTAATCGGTGGGGCCCTCAATTTTGATTGCATCAGATTTTTTAAATGTGTTGTGGGGGCTGGACACCTTCCAAGTCAACGCCACATAGGCGATTCTCTCCATGTGCGGGAGAACCGTCATTTTCACAGAAAAATTCACCCGAAAACCCCAAGTTTCATAATTTTCTTGAAATCAAACCCCCGGCAAATCCAAAACCCACAAATCTTTATCCAAAAGATTGAATTTTTTGTGCAATAACACCCTGAAAGCACATATATTGCGCATAGGGCCCTCGTCACAACAAATCAAAGCTAGCATTGGATTCTCAAAACTAAAAATAAATTCGAAACCGAAGGAAAATGAGGACTACAAGTTGGGATGAGCTATCGTAATCCTTCTTCCCCGCCGAACAATCCTTGCTGTTCATATACTCTTCACCTTATTTCTCCCCGCCGGGCGATCCTTCTTCATCTAATCTATTTTATTACAAAACGCAGAAGGAGATTCTTACCGTTCATGTCGGGCTTTGCTTTGGGTCCTTTTTTTCATCTATTGTTCGGCAGCAACAGCTTTCAACCGCCTCACTAAACGTTAATTTGTTCAAAGAGTATAGAGTTTCACTTGCAAATGTGTTCTTCAACCCTAAATGTCAATTTTACCTTTTGTTTCGGCTTAGAATAATTCTAGTTGGACAAAATAAGGGACAAAAAATTAGACAAAATAGACATGTGTCATGTGTGATTAGTGTTGATGTAAAAGTGATGTGATGTATTGAAAAACAAGATTGCGCTATGTGTCAGTTTTGTCAGAATTTTTTTATGGACTTTTGTTCAAATAGCACAACTCTTCGGCTTATGGCATGAACGCGTAATTACTTTATAAATTTAGGGTATATTTGTAATTGCGTCTTAGAGGTGTCTATTAAAAGTGTCTCAACAAAGTGTTGATGTAGCATTTCTTTGATCACTACCGAATTACATTCACACAGACTCTAAACTTTCTTAAATCTCCATCATTGCTTCAACCTATCTCTTAAAAATTTTCCATAATTTTTTACCATAATAAGAATTAGAAATTTTTAATTATTTGAACTTTCAAGTCAATTTCATAATTTTATTTCAAAATAAAATTAGATTGTGAAAAATCACATTACATCAATGAAACACATACATCCTTCCTCAAATAAAAATAAAACCACATACATCTGTGTAAAGTTTTGTGTATACTTTCGCAATACAAGTAATAATAAAATTATTCAAAGGTAGTACTATTCTTTTACATTATTGGATTGGATATATTTGTTTTCAAGTTATTTTACAAAACCACTTCAAAATGAAATTTCATGTTTTAATGTGTGTACACACACTCGCATGAACAAGTGTTAATATTTGAAATCTTCTTCTACTATGCCTCATCATCATATCGCAAAATTAATAAATTATTATGGAAGCCAAGGTCGAAGTGCAACTGATTATTTACCTCTGGTCATGATTTCTAGTTACACATAATTCGATCTAACATGAAATTATGCAATTTTAGATAAATCTGTGTTACTTTTTGCACATTGATTTGCATATGATGTCATGTCATGACATCATATTTTAAATTAAAAAAGAAAGGCCAAAATCTTTGTAACATCAATTAGCATGAAGACTCATTTTGGCTTGTATAGTGAAATATGACTTGGAACCTTTTGCACTAGTCTAGCACCTCGACAAGAGTATAAATGCTTTCAAAACTGTACAAGTGAAAGCAGGTACTGGTAGCAGTTATAAACAACAAAAGACAATGCTCAACTATACAAAACTACAAGTGATAGAGGAAAAGACCGGCCGGTGAATAGATCTGCTTAGCGTCTAAGATTATTCCTGAGCAAATTAATGAGGGAAATACTGCCTTGCGTCCGAGTCTGGTCATGCACTACCACATTCTTTTCTCTCCTACCTCCCTGCAACATTATAGAGATACTTGGCTTCAGATTTATTGAATAATAGTAGTAGTTTCCACTTTCCAGTAACCTCAGGTGAAGATAGATTAGGAAAGCCAACTTGAAATACCACTACAGCTAATCAAATCCCAAAAGATTATGGGCTGAAGAATTAGAAGAGAATAAGGGACCAAAATTTTGGGAATTCACCTTTGGCTTTTCATATTCATCATTGACGTCCAAAAAATTAATATCCTTCAACAAGACAGATGATGCTGGAAGAAGTCTCCTGAAGAAAATTAAAGATGGTAATCAGTTCGTTGAATGCAACAAATGGCACTACAAGAAAATGATAACAAGTCTTGCAACTGCAGGCAAAAGACTTATTTAAGGCCAATATCACCACGGACCTTTTTGGTTTCTCTGCATTCAAGGAATTGCAACATAAAGCAGTCTTAGGCTCAACCTTCGGTACATTTCGCCCGTTCCGCCTTTCCTTTGGCAAACTAGTGATAGGTGAATTTATCTGCTCCCAGGCCAACAAAGAGGCTTTTCAATTTTGCAAAATAGAAACTCTAGAGAAATTTATCAGTCCACTTTGTAATTTATATACAAAGAATAAAACATCATACTGATCAAAATCTAGAAGTGTCAAATTGACCTTGCAATCTTCATTTTGAAAAATCTCTTCCTCCACCAAGATAGAGTTATGTTTCTTAACAGATTCTGAAGAGCTGAGTGTAGACTCCGAAGCGGCTGCACAAAATGCTGTTTGATCCTCATCTGATGAGTGACATCTGTTACCTGCAAATAAATAATCTAAATTATTAAACTAAACACAAGAGAGAGAATCAACACCATGAAAAAAATGGTAGTCTCAAAATTGAATAATGTGAAAAACAGATTTCCAATCACAAAGAAACTTGTGAAAGCAGTAAAGGAGGCCCTGCACAGTTCTGCCCAGTATTCTAAAAATTGTAATGTGTGAAAAGGCCTTGAGGGAGAGCCTTGAGCCTAGGCACCCCTCAGTGTGGCTAATGTGTGACTAACCATAAGGTGTGGCAAGGGTGGAGAACAAGCCTAAGCATAGACACGCCTAGGTGTTCAGTAACAATGTTCCCTTAATCTTGCTTTCAGAAACCAAGTTCAAGTTTCCTAGAGTAACACTTAGTGTTCATTATTGGATTTGGGAGGCTTAGGAAATGATGGGTTAACAACAAGCCAAGTTTTATGCCTTGTGTAATTCCATCACAATAATAAATGGATAAATGGAGATCACACAAGTTGGCATAGATGTTTGAAAATCTAATGGAGTCCTTCAAGAAAGTTAGCTAAAAGACTGACAAAAAACAATACTCTGAGTAAGACTAGGAAGTGATGCATTACACACAAAAAAAACCAAATTTGAGTTTATGTAATTTCATTTCAAAGATAGATGACATAATTGAAATACTGAAATGGTGTTTATGTCAAAATCTGATGAAAAATTCACTGTACAAACATGATATTTGTAAACTTGAACTTTTTAAATTGGATATGGTAGGCACCTCTTGTGTTGATTTCTCTTCTATTGATTTCAGGCCCATCATCTTCCACAATACCGGTGCTTTCAGGAGCTACTTGACCCGAATGTTCTTCCACAACACTAGTGCTATTGGCGCTTTCACATTTCTGAGGAATAGAAAGGCATGGTTCAACTGGAAGACATTCACTGTTGGAACAAATGTCTGCCAACGCAATGTCAGCTGAAGTGTTTGCATGTTCCACAACACTGATCCTTTCGGTAGCTGCTTCACACCCATGATCTTCCACAGCACTGGTGCTACAAGCACTTCCACATTCCTCAGGAGCAGAAAGATATGCTTCAATTGGGACAAATTCACTGTTGGGACAAGCGTCTCCCCTTTCATTCTCAGCTGATGTGTTTGCATCTTCCAGAGCAATGTTACTCTGAGTAGCTATTTCACTATCTGAGTGCATATTCTCATCAATGGTCAACTCATCAATTGTTTGACTATCTGAGTGCATATTCCCTTTCCCAGTATCTTTGAAATCCTTCTCATTTTCAGCATTACCAATACTCTGTCAGAAGTTTATTAGCTGGTCAGTACGCTAAAAATGGCAAGTTTAGAAGGACTTCAAGCTGCAGATGAACTAGCTACATATATGATGTGACAAGCTCACTTACCCGATCATTTGTGATTTGTGAATCAAACTGTTTTCAAACTGACCAGTAACATGATTTCAAATTCTTGCAAATAAGATCTCAAGAAAAGTTTTCAAGCGGTCCTTAGATATAAAAGGGGCATACAATAGTATTAGAATCCAAAACATTCAGGCTGACCTTTCCCTCTTCTATTTGATTGTTTTCTTCCACTGCTAAGAAACAGCTGTCATCTTCTTGTGAAGATTTTGAAGAGCTGACAATACAGTCAGAAAGAGCCGCACCAAGAGCTTTCTGGTCACGATCCAAGGAGAACAACCTTTTATCTGATATAAGAACAGGTTAGAGTGAAGAGCTGAGTGAAGGAGGTGAATGTACTACACTAAAAGCTACTAAACAATACCATCATACGAAGAAAATTGATAATATGGAGAAAGCAAATAGTTCCATCACAACAATAATGACACAAAGGAAAAATTGGAAAGGCCATAAAGCTATCTTCTTTAGCTTCAGTTGAAAGTTAGGCCAAATTTGATATATATTTCTGCATGTAGCTTCATTTCAAAGATAATGAAGTTTCAAACAAAAAAATATATACTATATAAGCTTAAAATAAACCAAAAATACAGAATTTAAGGTTAACTGTGTGAATTGTTTCTACTTCATCCAGTTCATGACTAGTCCAGTAATCTAAACTATATGTTTTACAAAGAAAACAGGACCAAAAAAAAAGGACACTTTACAAGAGTCGCTATGATAATTTTTACAGATGTAAATGAGAGTATAGTGTCTAGTTCTTTATCTGATAAAAAATGCAGAAACTGCACTTAATGTGGATTTTTGGGTCTGTATTCTGAAACAAAAATCTCATGGATCCGATATAGCAGTTATACCTGTTGTACTGTTTTCAGGCTTAGCTTGCTCTGTTTCCAAAATGTTGGGATATTTGAAATCTCCATGACTATTGTCACTTTCACATTCATGAGTAGAAAGGCATGGCACAATTGAAATGCAATCACTACTGGAACAAATATCCCCTCTTGCATTTTCAGTTTGCTCAAATTCCTTCAAGTAATGAGAAGAAACACCAGAGTTCCCCTGACGACAAATGGTAAAATAAAATTTTGAGCACAATTAGACAATGGGAAAGGAGTCAGGGATTAAAATGAGCAGATTAACTGTATTACTTCATCTAAAAGACCTTCCATTTCAAATAATTCTGGCAGTTCTATCATATTTAATATATAACGAACTTAATTCAAGTTCAAATTAGACAGTTGAAAACAATTGATAGCCAAGGAAAGGGATAGTTTCACCCGTGCACTGTGCTGTTCCCACAGCAACATTTGGTACTACTCCAGGTCTTTAAAATGCAAGAGGGGAAACGTTCAAAAAAGGTGCAAGAGGGGTCAAAACTATTAAGAAAGAATGTGCATTAGATTTTGATCAATATAAAAGGGCTGTTACTTGGGTACCTCCTGGCTAGCAGTAGGTTGACATGGTGGAAGCTTCACTTCAGCATCATAAATTTCTTGTACAGATACTCCTGCTGAAACATCTTTAGAACAAGTACATTGGGCCTTTAACGCCTTCAGTTCATTATCCAGATCAAGACTTCGTGTATTTTCACTGATTAAGCTATCTCTGAGATGGCAAATTTCTTTTTCAGCAATCTGTTTAGAAAGAGAGTTTAATTTAACAGTGCTGCAAGTGTTGAAGTTCCTTTTTTTTCTCTAACAAGCACTTCAACAGTAACATGTATGTCCAAAAACTAACGATAATATTATACCCATCTTCCTTGCCAGAGGGCATTACCTCAAGTTTTTCCTTATATTGCTTCAAGACCTTCCACAAAGCTTTAGAAAATTCTTGCATAATTTGGTATTTTCTATCTGAATCTGCTGATTTAAGGCAATTTCCATTCAGTGATGCCTTCCGATTAGTTTCTGACTCAGCAAATTCTTTGCAACAAACCACAACCTTTTCTACTTTACAATTTTCAGTTTTGGTGCAATTCTTTTTTCCATCATCGATCTCTTTTGAAAAAATACCTGTCCACATCAACCATGTTACATTGTTACATGGTGTTTTCTGTATAGAAATACTAATGCAATTAAAAAAATAAAAAAAATTAAAAAAAAAACCTCCTGTACTTAGGCTTCTATCAACATTTTCTTCAACAGTCTGAAAGAAAAAGAAACATAAACAATAATTCATTTACAGACAGCAATTTAGAGGTATTAAACCACTTTAAGGACCTGTGAGGCCCATAGCTTGTGCTTGCTAATAAATGTCTATTAAAGTAGTTTGGGAAGGGAAATACCAAAGAAGCTTCAGCGCCAGTAAACCTCATTCTTTTAAGCTGCTCTTCTCTGGGCAATGCTTGAACAGGCCTCTTATTGAAATTCCGATTTTGAGGTTCTTCAATGTTTTTAAACCTACATCCAAGACCATTGCTCCATGAATATTAAAGAAACGTCCAACAGGTCAAAAGTACCAGTTTGAATACATCCATACTTGATTTTTGTGAATGGTGAAGCCTGTCTTAACAAAAAGGATGTGTCTAGATAATCATCTTCTCCAGGTCTTACAGTTAAAATCTGCAGAATAGAGAGCATAATTAACTGAAAAAACTTGAAGTACAAAATGCAGAAATATTAAAACGGTGTATTGGCAAGTTTCAGAAACAAGTACAAGCAAGGGTACACTGTCAGTAGAAATACAGTAAGCCTACCAATGTCATCCGCTTCTTGCCTTCCAGATAATCTCGTAAATATCTAGTTAACTGGTCAACAAAGTCAAAATTAGAAACAGATTATTCTAGATAATCAATGCAACTCGTACAAAAAGTACAAGACATTTATTTGTTTCTCAAAAGTACTGTTAACATATGATTCCCTAACGTAACTGCTGGAAAAGGACATTACCAAAGAGTTCTGAAAGTGCTTCTCCAGAGGCTTTTTTGGATTCTTCTGATGCTCCAATAGTGACTGAAAATGAAGTGACAAATGTAAATGATTCAGATACCAAATTAAGTACAATGGTAGGCATCTATATATGTGAGAGAAAAAGAAAATTGCATTAACATAGACATTGGGAATTAGCAGCAACATTGGACTCTCAGATGGCCATTTAGATCTTATGGCCCAAATAATGTGTTTTAGATACATACTCTCAAGCACAAACCAAATACCATTGAGGTATTGTTGATGAAATTACTTTCAAGCAGTCTGGTCCCCTGTAAAATAACAAATACATGCATGAGATACATTGCTACAAATCTAACTTCTATTATCAAACAAGTTTGCGCTACTTTAGAGAACTAGAAAGGCAGCATAACAACTGCTTTACAAAATGCATATGCAATCAAGGATATGCTAGATCCCCACTTCCTTTTCATATACACTGATGCCCCTTTCTTCTGCTGTTTCAAAAAAGGTGGTTAGTTATCTCCATGCTATCAAACATTAAAGAGCAATGTACCTTATTAAATGATCTTTTAATATCCATCATACTCTCATTCCCCAACCCATGACAACCTTCATCACTCTAAACACACTATCACTTTCTAAAAACAAGCACACACTCTCAACAAATTTCACCACTAACCCAACCCTCAATCCCATTAAATTTACCATTGTCATTTTCCATGTCCGTAACTACACAATTTTCAGTGTAGAGGTCACTTGGAAATCCCCAAACACCCTCAAAGCAAATTGTAAAATTAAACAGCATCTCCATTAGGCATAATGTCCTCTACTTGTTCCAGGAAATATCTGATGTATTGGTAAATTTAACAAATTTAGAAATTTTGTGAGGACACTTATGGCTCAGTGGGTGATGGCACCTTTAAAGCATCTAAGAATTGTCTCAGCAATTTCAGGAGGAAATATTGGCATATTTCTTAAAACATAGAACTTTTTAATGCAATTTGGTCTAACTTTATTAACCAATCCAATTGAACGTATACCTGGTTGCCAGTCTTTTTTTCCCTTTCTGCTCCAGCAAAGTCAACAATTGTTAATACACTGCTTGTTTGGTCATCATTTTCCCCATCAACCTTCTTTGGAACACACCGGATATTGATGATGCATTGAGATCGACTACATGGATTTGTAGATCATACACACATGGTTAATTAAAACAAAAGGATCACCAGTATAAAACTGCAATCAATTATAACGCACAAGAATTACTCTTATATGCATTTAGGAGTGATTCGTAAGAACAAATTTATCAAAACTTCCAAAAATTTTCTGCTTTGGTATTCCCTACAACTTATATTTGGCCTACTCTTAACCTAGAGGCTATGCATATCATTCAGTGAGCAAAAGGCTGTTACAGAGAGCATGAATACTTTAGGGAGTGTTTGACATTCATTATTTTGCTCAATATAATATAATGAGTAAATTATAATGAGGTAGAACAAATGGTGAAGATTTAGTGGATGCCTTGAAATGAATGGTTGAAATTGAGTAGTTGTTGATGAAGTGGTTAGTAAAATTATAGTCCGGCAGAAAATTGCGAATCAAACGCAGGCATATTAGGATCCTCAATCATGGAATCAGAAGCATGTCTCTATTCCCTTTATGTGGCTGGTTGGTGCTAATTGTTTCATTAAACTGGGGAGGGAGGAAAAAAAAAAGGTTCCCAGCTTAAAGAGGGTGTCTAAGAGAGTTGTATATACTTCAACTGGTGCTTCTTCTGACTCTTGAGATCTATGTCCCTAAACATTGAAACTATATAGGAACATAATTTTGAGTTGGCTTCTCATCGTAGAGACTCATCCATCATCATATTAATCTTTTTGCGGATTCCCATGGAGAAATGGTTTATGATACCTTCTATTATTTCAACTCATCATCACTTAAGTGTCAAACATGATTTGAAATCATTTGATTTCATCCATTTTGATTCCAGAGATAATAATAGTGATCATAATAATCTAAGCTGGATTGATCAAAATTTAACAGTACAACTACCCAGTCCAAGTATAATGCATTGAACAGACTGATTGACATTCCTTTACCTAATTAACATTAGAAGAAGTCCTCAATTGAGGATACCAACCAAATGGAAGCCTTCATTTTGGTGAAACTGGTGTTCTTTCCCAAAACGAGCAATGGAGAGCCATACAGACATCTTTAAGTATGACGGCTAAAGAGCAAAGATGGTTGGTGAGGCATTACAAACCTGGATTGAGTATTTGAACTTGTCATAGCCGTAGCACGTTTTAGCATCCCAAGTGCAATTAGGGACTCAGCTTGCTGGCAATCATGAACTACTTCCTGTTGAGATGAACCAGAAGGAAAGTTGTAAATGTCTCATTCACAACTGAAACACTATACAAAAGAAAAAAAATAATAAATTAACTGTAAAACCTCTTGGAGGCCCTTCAGGACTGATTGTTGCATGCATATATCACCTCCCCGTTGAGATAAATCAATCATCCTTTCTGCCTTTCCTTTCTCGGAGCAAATTTCGAACATGGAAAGGTAGAATGTTCTGAGGATATAAACCATGTAAATTAGTGATTAAGACGTAGCATGCCCTCAATTCCCTTTTCCCTTCAGAAAAACTGAATACAGTTGACTTATCCATTTATTGGTAATCTAAGGGACCGCAATATATTTTGGTCATGCACATTGCACAATCATAAAAGTATACTAATACAGACATGTTCAACACTATTTTCTTGGATCATTGACCATATTTCTAGAAGTTGTACCTGGATTGTTTAGTTTCTTTGTCATTTAAGCTGAAAATATGACGGAGAGCAAGTGGTACCATGCCAGGCTCCCTGGTACAGCCAAAAACTGTATGGGTTTTCCCGGAACCAGTTGGCCCCATAGCCGCCAACAACCCACTTTTCCCCTTGAGGAATTCTTGGACTAGTGGTCTCAACATGCCGTTATACACCTCACTCTAAAAGAATTGATATATATAAGATAGAGAACTTAATTAAGAAAATAGGGATACAATAAAGATGTGATTAACCTGAGATGCTTCAGAGCTGAACACATACGAGAAACCTTCATAGACCTCTGATTTTATCCTCTTAGCTCCTTGGGCAACCTGAGGAGGAGAAACTGTGACAGAATGCAAATCCTCATTCACTGTTACACAAACTTGACTACTCCTCTTCAACTTCTCTTTCGAATTGATTCTAGTTTTTGAAGTCTTCGGCCATGCATTTCTCTGTTCAGCTTCAGTTACATTCCTGATGCGTTTAGAATTCGCCCCATTCTTCTTAATATCAATAGGTCGGATTCTTAAATAAACCTTCAGATTTACCGACAGAGGCCGAGCTTGAGGTTCGGAATTAGTGGCCAGGCAGCTAGGATTGCCAGGGCCTTCCACAGATAGAATATCTTCAAGGGGAAATGGGGCAAGGTCGGCTGGAATGGAGGATGAAGAGAGGGGTTCACGTAGGGGTATAGCGGAGTATGGCGTCGCACGGGCTTTCCGGAAGGGGTTACGGCGGATGGTCACAGTGGGAGGACAAGGAGGAGAAGACTTCTCCATTTTCTGATCTGTCTTACTACAAAAGGGTGGGGGTGATATTTTAAATTTCTATGCCACGGAAACCAGTGTTGAGTACCTTGAAAATGGGTTTAACAAGTGGGAGAACAATATATCAATATGTGTATATACAAGAATTTATAAGGACGAGAAGCAATTTTCTGGTCCGGACTACGGAGAGAGAGTCTGGAAGCTGATGATCAATATGTGTATATACAAGAATTTATAAGGACGAGAAGCAATTTTCTGGTCCGGACTACGGAGAGAGAGTCTGGAAGCTGATGAAACACGGGGTTACAAATTTCACAAGTTTTGCCCTACCATTTTGCTCACCTTAAACAGATTTGCCGGCCGGGTTTTTGTGTAGCTTCTTGCCCAAGTTGACGGTGGCAATCCGATCATAAGACGAATTCCGGAGGCTGCAAAAAAAGAAGCGAACAGGCGGTTCTCAGGAAGCGAGCCAGAACCTTGACGAATTCGAATTCTTTCAAATGAAAGACTTGGGAGCGAAATTTGGCTGTGGGCGAGATTTCAAACCATTCTACGGGCACGAGTAATTTGCCTCCTTGGCTTGAAATTTGAAATGGACTAACCAAACCATTATGCCCTACACTTTTTTTTTTTTTAATTTAAAACGCATTTTTATTAGAGTGAAGAATCTAAGGGTTATTTGAACCTCTCTATTTTTTCTTTTATAAATTCATCTATCATGATTTGACTGTTGATTTGATGACTACTCAACAATCACTACACATTTCAAATTTCAATTAAATCACCACTGAATTCCACTCATTATAAATTTTCTTTATAAATTTAAAAAATAAAGAGCTTCAAACAAGCTCCTAATTATTAGAGTGAAGAATCTAAGCACTTGTCTGAACCTCTTTAAATTTTCTCTTTATAAATTCACATATCATGATTTGACAACTACTCAATAATCACCGCACATTTTAAACTTTAATTAAATCTCCACAACTCATTTCTACTCTTTATAAATTCCTTTTATAAATTGAAAATTTAAAGAACTTCAAACAAGTGCTAATATTTACGTATCTGACAGTTTTTGTCATATGTTTTCTCAAGTTCTTAATTTAATATCACATCATATTCTTAATAATTAGATTTGCACATGTGCATTGTACGGGCAAATTTTGATAAAAATAATATCATAAAATCGTATAGTGTGGAAATAATGAAAAAAGCATCACTTGTTGGTCTAATAAATTTCCTTGCAACGCGAATTTTCGTAATCCAGTTTGACTTGCTCTTGTTCAAGTCGCTGTTAAAATAGGATAATAGTCTAAGATAATTGAAAAAGATTTGTTTTTGCATTTTGATACGTTAGCATAATTGAAGAACAAAGTAGTATTTACGTAATCGTAACAAATTCAAATAACCAAAAGAAAAATGTGAAAGTCCACTTACCAAAGAAAAATAATCATAATTGAATTGAAGTCAAAAAAAATTCAACTTACCAGTCAAATATATTGTTTGTCGTTGAATTGGCCAGTTTGACAAATTGCAATTACATATAAAGTTCCGATATGTTTTCGCTCTTTTTTTGCAGCAGCAACTCAAAATACTTTCTTGAGAAAAAAGCCAACACTTTCCAATTTCTCTGAGGTCTCCGGTATTGAAGTCAACTCTACCAACCTTCAATTAGAATGTATGTATATATGTATTAGATCAGTTCATTTTGTGCTACATTCAATTTTACTTCGATGGAAAACAATCAATAATTCAATAGTCGAAAGTCAAAAAGTTAGTATTTTTAAAATCATCTATGCACTGGGTAGATACACAAAAACACAAAATAATTTGCACAAGAAAATGCCGCCTAACTCCTCTTGTGGCTTGACAAATGGAGCAACCTTAGCTCCATACACTGCTTTGACTAGAGCTCTCAAACGAAG